>QLOT01002223.1:0-23341 GCA_003313875.1 Russula aff. compacta
AGCGCTCGACTCAAAGCCCCCAGCAGCCAGCACGGTAGCCGCAGTATACACGCACTCTCGATCCCCACCTTTCTCCACCACAACGCCCACGACAGCTCCTTCTTTGCAGATGAGCTCCCGTGCGGGCGTCTCGAACCACGTCTCGACGCCCGCGCGCTGAAGGGCAGCACGATGCGCGGTGATAAGGCCCTTACCGCCGTCGCGCGTGCCGAGTGCCAAGCCGCCCCAGAACTTATGACGCCCGTCATCCAGCACATACGCTTGCCTGTTGAACGAGAGCGTGAATGGCACACCGACGGTGCTCCTCAACCATTCGATGGCCGCCCTCGACCCCTCGACCACCGCGCGCACGAGCCGCGCATCGCTTCGGCGGCTGCTGAGGCGCATGACGTCGTCGGTGAACTGCTCGGCCGTGTACGGCTCGATATCGATGCGCGACTCAAGCCCCGGCGGGACGTTCTCGACGAGCGGGAGGAGGTCCGCCAGGCCCCCGTGGACGGTTCGGTGCGCGCCGGCGGTGAAGAAGCCGTTGCCGCCTGCCCAGGCCTCGGGGCATTTGTCGAGGATAAGCAGGCGCTTGCAGCCGTGCTCTGCGGCTGAGAGCGCGGCGCAGGAGCCGGCGTGCCCTGATCCGATGACGATGCAGTCGTAGATATTTGACGTGGTGGTGGTCTCTAGTACCCACGACACCTCCGAATCCGTTCGAAGTATCATTTAGACTGTGTTGCACTTGCCCCCGCGGAAGTCCGCAGGTATCCAGCATGCATCTGGATCTCTATTGTACATACACTTTCACTGGCATTATCTACAAGCTTCAAGAAAGATGATCTTTGTGGAACGTTAGGCCGTGGAAGGATTGACGGCAGTGTAACCTCCATCCACCACAATCTCTTGGCCATTGGTATAGCCTCCTGCCGGGGACGATAGATAAATGACCGTGCCGGCGATTTCGCTAGGCCTAGGGGATGCGGGTCAGACACGAACGTAAAAACCTGCACAACGGTGGTGAACATACGAGCCAGACCGTCCAGATGGCACGGGAAGCAAGCTTTGGGCGATCTTTGCCACCTCTTCTGGTCCCGTGATTGCATCGGACGTCATTTCGGATGCGTACACGCCCGGGGCGATGGAGTTTATGCGGACTGGGAGGTTTTTGAGAGCTATCTCGGTCGCGAGCAATTTGGTGAGATGGGTCGCGGCTGCTTTCGAGCTGTTATATGCAAACTGTTTCATTGACAAGTCAACACTCTCCCAACCTCGACGTGTAGATGTACTCACATGACGCTGTGCGATCTTCAAAATTCCACTTATGCTTGTGATGTTGACAACGCTAGATGTGTAGCCTTCGACATCTCGGCTGCCCTTATCAAGCAAGCCGAGAAAAGCAGTTGTCATGTAATAGATGGAGAAGGTGTTGATTTTGTAGAGCGTGGTCCATGCGTCAAACCCGTCGTCATTGAAGAGTGCAGTTCCGATGCTCTCAGCATTGGCATTTTCTGGCGCCTGGGGATCGTTGAGGAAGGGTGTGAGAGGTCCCGAGATCCCGGCACTATGAAGTAGGTGAACGGGCCGTGGCTATAGAGCTTGGCCGATAATCGTACTTGTTTACTAGGATGTGCAATTTCCCCTCCTTTTCTTGAATAAGTTTTTTCGCCTCTAAGATGCTATCTCGATTCGAGACATCGAGGGTAACGCTAATATGACAAAAGTTCGATTATGGAAGAGGGATGAACAACTCAAATCGCTGATCGCACGTACGGAACGATAGTTCCTTTGCCGTGTGCTGCCCATTCCTTGGACACCTTCTCCAGAACATCCCTGCGGCGGCCACCGATATACACCTTGGCGCCGTTGACGGCAAGCCCTGCGGCGATCATGAGGCCGATACCGGTCCCGCCGCCAGAAACGAAGGCGATGCGACCGCGGAGGTCGAAAATAGTAGGGGTCAGGAGGCTCGTTGCTGAGGAGGAGGACATTTAGGATGCGGATGATGGGGTGAGTTAAGCGTTAGGCGTAAGCCAAAAGCCAAGCTCGAGGAGATCCTTATCTATCGATTCCCATCGGCCGTATCTTAATCAAATCGCCGTGCACCAAAAGCAGAAAAGGCCAGGTATTCTGGACGGACCGTCGGACCGTCTTCCGTTGCTCGCCGGGCCGCTTGGAGCTCTCCCCTCACTGTTACTCTCTGCTACTCTGCTACGGTTGTGCAACGCCTCAGACTCACGATGGACGAAGAGCAGGCTTTGGAAGCTCTGTCTGAGGTCATTACCGCTCTATCAGAGACGCCATTCGACTTGTCTCTCCATGCCAAACACATACAACTCGCTGCGACTACTGGCATGGACGACCAGGTCCGTGCGGCACGCGAAACACTGACAGTATACTATGCCTGCGGTGACGACGTATGGTTGCCACTCATAGAAGACAAGAAGAGCGTAGCAGATTTGGACACGATAGATGGCGTTCTATCTGTGTTACTGGCATATAAGCGTGCCGAGGATGATTACCTATGTACGCGCTCGCTCTACTGTTATCATGGAACGCGCTTGCACCTGACGCTTGATTTGACATAGCCATCCCATTGCTTCGCCAGCATATCGACTTTTTGATCGACAGATATACTCATTTCTCTTCTTTGGACGCCAACCCGGTCTTGCCAGATGACCCGTTTTCCATAGAGTGGACCCGGGAGGCGCTACACGCCGCAGTTGCCCAGGGCATCGGTCATATCACACAGGTTGGCTTATCCTGTATTCCGTCTCGTTCGCATCTAATATCCATGATTTGAATAGGGCCATCTGTTATGGGAGGCATTCCGCGACTGGGAATTAGACAACCTTTCAAAGGTGCTTCTTGATGAGAAGTGAGCGCTACATTCTTGGTTTCCCTCCGCTCACAGTCAAAATTTGCTCTATCAGATCGGCAGCCATCGTGGATATCGAAGACATGTACCTAGAGCGTCTCCAACAGTGCCATTCTAGTACGTTGCTCCTTCGTGCATGAACGTGCCTCTGTTGAACTCTTGCAGCCAACGAGGACACTTTCCAATCGTATTCAACCTTTACAACAAACTACAAGGCACCACAGGCATACGAAACCTTGCTCGTAAATGCGTCCAGAATCCGGGGGAAGGCTAAGAAGGCCTATGAATGGCGCGAACCATACGAAATTGCCCTGGTAAGTGACTTTGATATATCGTCTTCGTGTGTGTGAAATATGCGTGATTGTATTTACAAGGTCACTTAGGAGAAATCCGGAAGCTCGCTTTACGCTTACCAAAATTACGTCGCGTATGAACTTCGCGCAAAGCAACCGGATCTCAAAATTCTCTCAAACATCCATGAACGGGCAATCGCAGAGGCAGCGAAGCGCCGCGCGTCTGGTGAGGCCGGCGCAGAGGAAGCGTTGCGGGTGTGGTGGGCCAGCTATGTGGATAGCATGGTGTGTTATTTCGCTGCTCAACCGTTGGTACCTGCTTATTCTTCTCAGAGACGCAACAATGCCCCCCTTGAGCAGCGGCTATGTTTATTTCAACGTTCCGTAAGAAGTGTCCCTGGTAGCGGCGAACAGTGGGCCAAATATATTCGCTTTTTGGTAGTGTGGCATTCTTACACCTCTACGCGCCTTCCCTGATGCCTTGTCAGGAAGTGAACAGCGAGTTAGTCGAAGAGGGGAACGGAGAGCCCATCTCAGGTATCTATCCTTTCCATCTCTTGCGCATCCCTAGACAGCCCCCTTTCAGTTCTCTACGACAAAGCCTTTGCAACCAAATTATTTCAAAAGGATGTCGAAGGGATGGTTTCGCTTTTCATGGCTCGTGCTGGATTCGAACGTCGCATATGCCTTGCGAGCCTTGAGAATGAGGAATCTGCTGACTCTGAGTCTCCGCTTGCCGAATCTGTCGTGGCACAGCCTTTCCTTGAGCCCCAAGATCGGTTATCTATGCTTTTGGATATTTTAAACAATGGTATCAAGACTATACGGTCGGGTGAGCCTCAGATCTATCCACGACTTACTGACCACCGATTGGCTGTGCCAGCGACTAAAGGTGGCGATTCACGTTTTCGTCTTGAGCGTTTCCTCTTCACACTTGTGAGATGTGTCCACATCATGGAGCTACGTTCCATTAACGAGATGTCTACAGTACAATGAGCTCGGGCAGAGTGACGAGGCGATCAAAGTATGGGCCGACGCTGGGAAGCACAACAAGACTGCGTACATCCCTTGGCTCGAGTATACAAGGGCGCTCGAGTATGCCACCCGACTGTTCCCTATTTCGGTAGACTGATTATGCTGGCTAGACATCAGGGTAATTACGACGAGGCAAGGAAGGCGTTCACAAAGGCAGCCAAATCTCATCTCGACTGGCCAGAAATGCTTTGGGAAGCTTGGCTTGCCTTTGAACATAGCCACGGCTCCGTGGAAGAAATACAAGACGCCCTCGACGTTGTGGAGCGCGCCAGGGCCCAAGTAGAGGCTCGCCGCGCCAAGGTGCTCAACTCTCTTCTCGAATCTTGTACACCATACTGAAGGTCACACCAAAGGAAGCGGCACAGGCAGGTTATCAAGTCATGCAAGTCGCGGCCGAGCAGCAGGCTGAGGGTGCTCCAGTCACGGGGCTGACCGAGGCCACACATGAGGCCGAGATAGCGATGGATGTCGATCAGGAGGCCAAAGGTGCAGCCAGTGGCGTGAAAAGGAAAGCTGAAGAGGAGCCGTCGGAAGAGAGCAAGAAAGCCAGAGTTGGTGCGTGCTCCCTAGCTAGTCCCTCACAAAAACACCTATCCAATCGAGGCAGAACAATCCCAAGCTCTTAAGCGGTTCGCTCGTCTTCTAGTTTCGCCAACCATCACTGATATACGCGCGGTTCTGCAGTGACCGGGAGAATTGCACTGTCTTTGTTGGTGACCTTCCGTCAGAAACTACGGACGACGACCTGGCCAAACTCTTCAAAGACGTTCGTCTTTTTTCATCTCTTTCCCGATACACTCTCACTCAGCTATCAGTGTGGTGTTATCCGCGAAGTTAAAATATCCAAGCTGCCGAACATGCTCGTCGCCACCGTCGAGTTCGGTGCCCGAGACAGTGTACCTGCAGCGCTTACGAAGGATAAGAAACGAGTTCATAATCACGAGATAAACGTCCACCTTGCGTGGGAGTCGACTCTCTACGTGACCAACTTTCCTGAGAGCGCGGATGATATCTCGATTCGGAAACTCTTTGGGCAGGTGCGGCGGTTGTTGATCTAATCAGAGGCGAAGTACCGATGCACATGCAGTATGGGCATATTTTCGACGTTCGGTGGCCGAGCAAGAAGTTCAAGAGCACGAGGAGATTTTGCTATGTTCAGTACACATCTCCAGTACGTTGCTTTGACTCGAGTTCCTGATGATTTCTCACTAACTCCTACCTGACGCAGACAGCAGCTAGATTGGCGCTGGAATCGCATGGCCGGGAACTTGAGCCAGGTCTCAGCCTCCATGTTTACATTTCAAATCCTGAGCGAAAGAAGGAACGTACCGATGCAGATGCAAATGCACGGGAAGTATATGTCGCTGGGCTAAGCAAATTTGCAACGAAAGAGGACCTTGAAAAGTTGTTCCGAACTGTGCGTTCTACGTTTATGGGGCCACTTCCTCGCTGACGGATGACAGTACGGTCCTGTGAAAGAGGTTCGGATGGCTTTGGATGCCAGCAATCAATCAAAGGGATTCGCCTTTGTTGAGTTTGAGGAAGAGGTTGGAACCTTTTGTCGAGACCCTTACTTCCAATCGACTCTGACTTGCCGTCCTTGTGCAGGGAGACGCCACAAAAGCTCTCGGAGCAAACAACTACGAACTCAAGAAGCGCAGGATCGCAGTAACGCTATCTGACACTCGTGTGCGATCTCGAAGACAGTGCGTACTTCCCCCCAACTACAATTAACTCGCGCTGACCCCTGATCAGCGAACCTGAGAGTGGACTTGGCCGAAAAGCAGATGCACGCAACCGATCACTGCGTATCCGCGACCTCCCAGACGGCGCTGAAGAGGGTCTACTCCAACAGGCCGTCGAAAAGCTCGCACCGGTGAATCGCTTGGAAGTGATTTCGGACAAAGGCGAGGCAGTGGTCGAGTTCCAATCTGCGGCGGATGCCGCGCGACTGCTCCTCTTGCCTGACCCTCTCGAATTCAACGGCGTGCGGTTGCGGTTCTCAGAAGGAGAAGATGGGCCGGCAAAGGCAAAGGCACGTAAAGCACCGGCGGTGGCGGCGGCGGGTGGGATGTTCATTCCGCGCAGTGCCGCGTCTAGACCCCGTGCGGGGTTGGGCCGGCCACGAAATCCACATCCCGCTGCCGCAACTACTAGTACTCTGGCACCTGCCGCTCCAGAAACGAAGTCGCAAACGTCTTCTTCTGGAGATAAAGCGCCTGCTCAGGGTAAGGCGCAGGATGATTTCAGAAAGATGTTGCTAGGTGGGAAGTAGTGTGTCCTTACACCCTATTTTACTTTTGCGATGTGATGAAATGCCATGGTGTTCCACCGTTCGAGGGAGGGTAAGTGAGGGTGATGTAAATATACGTATTCGATTTCATTCGATTCGCTTGCTTCGAAGCGCCTACGGTTTCCCGGACCGTGATCCCGGCATGGGTCATCCGTGCTCATCACCACCATCAGCTGCAAGCAGCCCCTAACTGCAACCGCACCTTTGGTCTGTCTGTCTGGTTGGAGAGCATATGGATACGGCTGAATTTCAAGAAAGCAACTCCATAACGTTTGAGTGGACACTTCGCGGTTTGAAGAGTCTGTTCGAATCCAGGTGTGTATAATGGGTTGCTATGTTCCCAGTTCAGCTGAACGTTAGGGAACACCGACGCCCTATTTCTAGTAAGGGCGAAACAAAGTCGAAAGTAACCAAGAGTACCAAGTTTGGTGGAGGGCGGTGGCAGGTGCGTCGTTGTCGCCCGTTCCTCTCGCTGCACATGTTTCCACGTCTAAACGATCCATAATCAGGTCCTATTCTATGCGAATTCGGGCCCTCCCTATCCCTCCACGGACGTCAGTGGGGCCAGCTCCAGTGGATACGTGAGCTTGTTCTTGTCATGTGAGGTGCGCCGTGACTACTTGTGGCATGGCATGAGGTCCTCAGGTCGGAGATCAGCCCACTCAAGAAGAGAAGGATGCCGCGTACAATGGAAGGTGAGGATATCAGCTTCTTTTCTCGTCAGGTTTATGTGCTGATTCCTTTCAGATGGGTTCGTGAAGGGCTATTCCGATTTACTTTTGAGCTGCACAGGTTATCAGTCATCATCCCCTTCCTGGCGTTTGCTAGACATCAGACACTCAACGTGTTTTTATTTTCAGCTTGAAGAAGAAAGAGCTATTCAATGTCAAAGAAGCGCATAACCATTCATTCTCTCACGCTGTATGTTGTTTTTCCCTGTTTCCCACAGACATTGGGTTAACGGCGCTCAGACGGCGAACTGGGGATGGTATTGTAGACGATCACATTTGTGACAGGCCAAAACTGACATGTGACCAAAGGGCGCAGTTTGCGCGCAGGGACGCAGTGTACTATACAAAGAGCATCGTCAAGGCCAACGATGCGTTCGTGATCACCTGCACGATCAGCTCAACGCCCGGACCACCGACTCCGTCCCCGCTGATCCACAGGTCCCTAGTTCCGAAGGACCTGCTGGAATCGGTTGGCCAGCTCCTGGATGACCCGCTCTATTCGGATATAGAGTTTGTTCTTCCATCTCGGAACCTCCGCGTGCCCACTCCGCGCCGAATATACGCGTCGAAACGCCTGCTTAGCCGTGCGGATTACTTCGACTCCAGTATGGGTTTCTTCAAAGTTCTCTGCCGTACCACTCGCCTGACGTCATTATCTCAGTGTTTAATGCCGGTTTCGTCGAGGCATCCTCCGATCAACTCACCTTTGAGATCACAGGGGAAACCAACCTGGATAGCATTGACGCCACGTCTGAGTATACGGCGTTTGGCTCTCACCCCGAAGACTCTGACGAAGAAGATGAAGCCTACGACCCCGGAGAAGCCGAGGGCGATTCGCCCAACTCTGACGCTGAACCCGATGATGTGTTTGAGATGCCACGTGACTTGCCTGAACCAGGTGTTAGCTTTGAGGCCGAGGAGCCTGCGGACGGCGGCGATAACCACGAAGGGGAGGATGGGAAATCCCGCAACGTAAGGCAGAAAATAGCGCATCCATCGAGCCCCCGGGCCACAGATGCACCGATCATCCCTCGCGGTACAGCTCCGATGGAGAGGGAGGTTCCTGGCCCGCCGAAGTTGCGTGTGGTTGTGAAAGATGTGGCATATGCGACATATCGAGCCGTGCTTTACTACGTATTTCCCTTCTCTTTCCTCGGTTTGGCACGGTGTGATCATATTGTTTCCAGCTGTATACGGATCGTATCCGCTTCGCGCCGTTGTCCTCATCCTTCCTCTCATCGTCTACGTCTGGAACCAGCTGCACGGAGACAGCAAACGATAGTCAGGGTAGCCTTGGTTCCGTCACCCGCACCGGGCTGGCAGAAGTACACGTGGGTGCTAGCTCGAGAAGAGAATGGATCCAAGATTGGATACGCGGAAACCCTGGGCACCCCTTACCTTGCTCGGCAAAGGCCGTGTACAGACTTGCGGACAGTGAGCAACTACCCGTTTCGACTTTTAGACTCGGAGGCTGACGCTGAGGGGCTTTTTGTAGAACTTGGACTTGCGGAACTGAAAACTCGGGCGTTTGAAGTGAGTGTTCTCACTTGCGCTTTGAATAAGTCTTGACGCGTGCATAGCATATCACCAAGTCTCTCACGGTAGAGAATGTCCCTTATGAGGTCTTTTCAACTTTTTCGGCCACCTTTGAAGTCGTTCGAAAGGTGAATTGTTGTGATACAAGTTGGTGTAGGTGCACTACAGCTGACAATGATGAGTAGGTTGAGGTAAAGTATTTCCTCGACCACTGGACGGAGATTCGAGGCTCGGATGCTATGCGCAATGTGTGGCACCAGATCCGACTGGGAAGACATCCGGGTTTCGAGGAAGGTCTGTGCACGACCGCTCCATCTCGGACTCGGAATTGACCACCGATCTAGTATGGCCTGTCATCGCAACTCATCTTGAGTTCAAACCACAGAATAGTGGCCCTGCGGGCAGTGACAAGGAGGACTCTAATAGGCAGGTGTAATGCGCACAAGTGTCGCCGACATAGGGTTTTCGATTTGGTCGTAAGGCGAATGACAGTGGGGATCGCCATTGCTTTTAGTTAGGCATCCTTTGGAGACTTGGCTGTATGGCACAGACGATGTAGCAGTGCTCTGGCCGCCGCTTTGGGCACCAGGATATTGTGTACGTTTTGGAGTGTATCACTGGCGGGTGCCAAAAGCGGTGTCTGATGGCATTGTATTTGTTATCTGTCAGTGGATGTAGTGATGGTGTGAAAGATGATGATATTAGTTGGTGGTGTGCATGCTAACTGTTGAAGCTCGAGGCTTGAAGAGCATGAGCAAGGGTTGGTTTGTCACACACGGTACGGTGCTAGAATGTACTGGAAAGTGTGGGGCGGGGCACGGGCCAGGCCCGCCAGATCACAGTCGGCCGCAGCCGTGGGTCTGTGATTACGAAAGGCCGTGGGAGCGAGGTGAGGCGGTACGGGCGGTAGCGGTAGCGGTAGATACTTATTACTTTACAGCGTCCTCTTATTCATCCCTGCCTCTCCCCATAACCACCATCTCTCCTTTTTCTTGCCAAAAACAAAGTCTTTCAATCTTCCTACATCAAATACCCGTCCATCCCCATCATCCGAGATAGTGGAATTTAACCCGATGGAACGACATGCCCACGGAGCTAGCCTCTTCAACACTTTCAGTAATCTATTCCGCCGTGGACAGAGCTCGTCGGCGGACGAGCAAGTAGATTCTGTCCCACAACCGGCACCCGTTCTTCACTCCCACTTCCAGTCGTCTGGCCCAATTCAGCCGGTATGTTCATAGCCGCACTAGCGCAGATGACGTCTTCTGACTTCATCGAATCGGACAGAGCCGTCAAGTGACGCCCTTTCCTGCCTCACCAGCTTCAGCCGCCGCAGACGATGATGTTGAGATGTTTGTTGCAGATCCTCCGACTAACTCACCCTATTCCAACCCAGATCTCACTCTCTCCACTCCTGATTCGTCACAATTGACGTCCTTGCCACACACTGGCACTCTCGCCACATCGTCCCTTGCAGCCGATTCTGAGGCGCCTGAATTCACACATTTTTCTGTTATAGATGACGACGCTCTCAGCGATACTTCGATGCCCCCCCTCCATGACGCATCAGATTCAGAGGTTGAGGAGGATCATCTTCGCTATAGCGCATACGACTCAATGTCCGAATCGGAGGCCGATGCCTACGACGTAGAGATGACTCTTCTAATCGACCATGAAGGCCCATCTGACGAGGAAGACTTTGCTTTACCAAGTGACAGGACCCCGCAACAGCCTTCTACTCCATTCGCCGCGGCGGACAGCTATAGAATTTATCGACATGTGACGGTTGAGGAAGTTGAAGACCAGGATCAACAACGCACTGGTGAGTGGGCAGCCTTCCTACTAGTTTGTTTGGATATGAACACTGACATGATGTTAGATACCATACCCACGGCGAGCAGCGCGCAACCTGGTCCATCACCAAACATCGAAACTCACTTACATTCGCAACCTCAACCTCAATTTCAACCTCACCTGCATCACCATCACCATCCTCACCGGCATCCTCACCAATATCCGCATCCGCCACCTCCACAACCATCTGGTGGCGGCGTTCGCCTCCCCAATTTCCCAGCCATGCCCGGTCTTCGTGCGCAAGGCCAGGTTGAAGGTCAAGTTCCTCTTCCAGGCCTCCGGACTCTATTCCAACCCCTCATTGCGGAAGCTGTCGCCCAAGCTGGTGAGCGTTTCCGGATGGCACAAGGCACAAATGGTCCTGCTGGTGGCCAAGGGCCAACGATGAGCCCCGCGGCTCCGATCGTGCAGGTTACGTTCGATGTGCCGGTGTTCCGCGTTCCTCCGGATGCAAGGCGACAACAACCCCAAGCGGAAGTACCGCGAGGCGTGGGTGCTCAGGGCCAGGCTGATGAGCTCGAACGTGCCTTCGCTCCGTCCCCGTTGAGACCGGAGCATCCAAATCCAAATCCGACAACCTTCGACTTCACTCCACTAGCACAGAACCCTAATCCTGCTGCCACTGACGCTATGCAGCCTGTATTACGCCAGTTCTTCGAAGCTGCTTTCAATCCCGAACCTGCAGAACTTCCAACTGCTGACGGTCCACAAACTGGTGCTGCTCCGGGATTGACTGGTCTCATGGGCTTGCTCTTGGGTCTCGGCTTTGGCGTCCCGCATGAGCTTAATCGCGAGGACCCTGTCAGGGCGAAGAGACTTGTCAAGGGCTTGGAAGTAGTGAATGCGGGCCTCGTGAAGCGGATGAGGAAAATTGGCGAGGGAAACACCGACGGCGCTATCTGCGCTATCTGCTGGGATGCACTCCTGGAGGAGGATGGTGAGATTACGCCACATCCGGTTGCAGAGGCGCCCCTCTGGGACGCTACTTCCAATCGTGGACCGCCAACCAACCCAGAACCTGATGCCACGAACCCCGCAGAGCCAGAGCCAGAACCAGAACCAGAAGAGCCTCTTCCGAGAGTAATTGCTCTACCGTGCTCGCATGTGTTCCACAGTGCATGTCTTGTACCCTGGTTCTCGCGACCAAAACAAACGACGTGCCCGTCGTGCCGATTCAATGTAGATCCCGATAACTTGACGTACGAGCCCCCGCGTCGACCTCAGAGCGATAGTCGTCAACAGCAGCAGCAACAACGACCGCCACAACCAGCAGCACCCCAGCAGCAGGAGCAGGAACAACAGGGTTCCTCTTCTGGTGTGGCCCCGCCCCCTCAACAAGCTGCCCAACAGCAAGATGAGCACCGTCCCCATCCGCCTTCCCAAATGAGGACAATCTTCGAGCACACTTTTACAATTCCGTTCCCACCACCGGCGTTTCCTCTTGGACACCCGCAGCCAGGAAATGCCTTCCCTCAACCTCAGCCCGAGGTGCGTCCTCAGGGTCCTGGCCAACAAGGTCCCTTCCCAATGCCAACGATGGTGATGGACCCCTCCCCCCCTTTGGCGTTTCTGCGCGCCTTTCAATCTCTCCGCCACCTTAACCCCCATGCACAACACCGCCCACAGCCGCCACCAAACGGTGTTCCGGCACAAGAGGGCTCTGCCCCACCCCCAGCCCCGTTGCACCCTCAGGCACAGCCTCAGCCAGGCCAAGGTCTGCAGCCACCACCACAAGACGGCCAGCGAGGCACTAATGGCATGCCGCGCTTCCCTGGCTTATTCCAGTTTGACCTTCCCCAGCTCGTTCGGATGCCAGATGGGACATGGTTCTGGTCCGCCCCTGTAGGTGGCTTCCCGTCGTCAGTCGCGACCGCTGCCGCACCTCAGGCACCACCACGCCCCGCCGCACCGAAGCGAAAGTGGGTGCCGCCACCCCCACCTGGCCTGACCCTGCGCCAGCGGGTCGAGCAAGGCGAACGCGAGCGGGGGTTGCGCTGCGACGATATGTTTTGTGGGCTCGGGCCATCTGACGATGACCCGGAGCCAACGACGGACCTCGCCCGCGTTGTCATTCAGCCGCTCGGAGATGGCGCGTCTGGATGCGGACACATGTTCCATCCAGCATGCCTAGTGAGGGCGGAGCGTATCGCAGGATGGGGGCCTGATAATGAAGGCGAGCGCGAGCGTGCAGGCGGGTTGGTTGAAGTGGGCTGCCCTGTGTGCCGCGCTGTCGGCGTTGTTCCACGCGACGACTGGGAGAAAGGCGCGCAGGCGCTCACGTAAAAGGGCAGCACAAGTCTCTCCTAAACATTTTCCGTTTTCCTCGCATGGTTGGTTTTGTCTTGTTATGTTTAGGATACCCTTTGTCGTGTCCTACTTTGACTGTAACACCATATCCAGTTCGTGTGAGACGGTACTGGCACCCCTCTAGTTTATTTCACTTAGTTGTTTATTTTGGCTCTCACGACTCTTGGACTCTACTCCACTCCATGAAACTGTGACACAATAACACAATAAAATCTGCCAAGCAATAAATTTTTCTCGATTACCATGTCAATCCGATATCTCACTGCAAAGCTTGCACAGCAGGTTAGTCTAGATCGGATGAGAAATTCTTCCAACAAATGGATGGTCTATAGATCGATGAAGAGCTGATGAACACGGCGGGTGCGTTCAGCATAGATCAGGCAAGTTGAGCCTGTCTGGATGTCCCAGCAGTTTACATTCTCCATTATAGCTTATGGAGCTTGCGGGTCTCGCGTGCGCCCAAACGCTCGCAACTGTCTATGGAAAGGAAAAGTACCCGCGCGTGTTAGTCTGCTGTGGACCCGGGAATCAAGGTGGTGATGGGCTGGTTGCCGCTCGACATCTAGGTACTGCTGTCCCATTCGAATAATGAGCGTGTTCCATCCTCGCTGATGTTCACTCAACTCAGGCATGTTTGGATACAAGCCGATGATCTGGATGCCAAAGGTGCACTGGCACTCGTTCCTGATGCCGTTTGCTTGACTGAGCATGTTTACTGTAAATGGTCCACATCAACGTGCACATGAAATCGAACAAAGCCTGGGTCAAAGGACATATACAAGGTTCGTTCAGCTCGAAACCCGCGCCCCCCAGCAGCTAGCTGTGTTACCCGTTTGCTCCGTAGTAATTGACACGGCTCACGGCTCGTCCTCCTTTGTAGCGCCTACACACCCAGTGCGAAAACATGCGAATCCCGACGCTGCCCGCTTCATCCTCCTCCTCCTCCCCCGGGCTAGCGGTGAGCACGCTCTCAACCGCGCTCGCCGCGAGCGACGTCGTCCTCGACGCCATCTTTGGCTTCTCCTTCAAGCCGCCCGTACGCGCGCCGTTCGACGTCGCGTTGCCGCTCATCGCACGCGCCGGTCTGCCGATCGTGTCCGTGGACATTCCGTCTGGATGGGACGTCGAGCTCGGAGATGCCCTCTCGGTACCCGTGTCGGTCACGGACAAGGGCAAGTACAAGGAGGAGGGGGAGAAGGAGGAGGGTATCGGGGCAGGGGATGTCGCCGCGTTGTACCCAGACGTGCTCGTCAGTCTGACCGCGCCAAAGGAGGGCGTCAGACAGTTCGCGGGGCGCCATTTCCTCGGCGGAAGATTCCTGCCAAAGTAAGTTTTTTAGTCTTTGCAAATTTTTTTTTGGGGGGCGCACGATCGAAAGGAAATAAACGACGTTTATCGGCGCCAAGGCTTGTGCTGGTTGGGGCTATAATTTTTTTAATTCTCATTCTCATTTCGTTTTCTTCTGTCATACAGGTCTCTGGAAGAAAAATACGAACTTAATCTCCCGCCGTATCCTGGTTTCGCGCAGATTGTTGAGCTGCCACGGCAGGATGATGAGCCCTCACAGAAACTGTAGTTTATGCACTTGATGTTCGATGATGTATGGTCGGTATCACGTGGCGCAGATCATCTCTCACGACGGTGCTGCGAGAGATGGGCCGGTCTTTCTGGAGAG
Organism: Russula aff. compacta; assembly: GCA_003313875.1. NCBI lineage: Eukaryota > Fungi > Basidiomycota > Agaricomycetes > Russulales > Russulaceae > Russula > Russula aff. compacta. Next base: position 14,588 of record QLOT01002223.1, read on the forward strand.
AAGAAAGTAGGGGGTGCAAATAATGTACTATGAGTGAGAATGCTGAACCAGTCCCAATGGTGTTGAAACTTGAACATGTACTAGCGAGAAAAGGGCGTGTCAGTGTCAATGACTCAATGGCTAGGATGTAAAACTACCGTACCGAGCCTAACATTTGGTTCTGGGCATGTGGGCCTGGGTTTCGCCGTTTCGCTCGTGCCGGTGGATCATCCGTTGCATGATTTACGGTAAGTTATATTCGGTGAGGTGAACTCGAGCAGCAACTGAGATGATCTATCACGGATCAGCATTCACAAAGCTGATCTAAACTTTTTCGGTCAATGGTCGTAGGAACGTCGTGTCAAGCACCTTTTTTTTGCCAAGCCAAAGCAATCGTCAGTGTGCTCGATGGTCCAGGCTGCCACCATGACCGTGGCACCCGCTCAACAGGAACAGGAGGACCGCGGACATCGCTCAGCAGATCAACTAGTCATAGTTATCCGTAGCCGGGTCGCGGCGCCTAAGCTAAGCGCTGGATGTCTACAATCCGAAATCCGAGACTTTCAAAGTAGGGGCCACGCTCAATCTTGTCATGCACCTCAGTTCCCTTCTCTGCCAATAACCTGCACTCCCGCCAGTTCTTCGTAACAATCGCCAGTACTACAGTACAACACGCGGCCAACAGCTGCACCTCTTTTCATGTCGAGGGACATCATCCACCCATCATATCAGCTCGGAGCTGAAAGGAAATGAACATTCTGCTTCTATGTTTGACATGGATCATTGGCAGTTATGTATATCCAGGGACATTCTTCGCTGTTTTCGTGCCGCGCCGTGCCGCGGTATGCACAGCTCTATTTTCATGGGCCTGATGACTACACTGGCAGTACGTATCGCGCAAGAGACATTGTACAGTCGACTCTGTCATAACCCATACCCCTCGGTAACACCAAAAATGTATGGGTTATCACAGGTTATGGGTTATTACAGTGTCATTACCACCCAAAACTCAACTTGGTTACACCAAAAATGTATGGGTTATCACAGAGTATGGGTTACCACAGGTATGGGTTATGACAGAGTCGACTGTAACCACATCAGTACAAGCTTGGCAGACACGACGCATTTGCCGCGTTTCGCACTTCCCGATCATGGCGCAACTTCTAGATCTGGGGCAGGCATTTGATCTCTCCCACGCACGCCCATCCATGGTCATTTGGTGAAAGTGGGCGCTACATAACCCCTCCCAAGCACAAATCAGTCACCCATGAACGATTTGGCTGGCAAGCCTGTTACCAGAGACCTAGGCATCTGTGGTCAATCATGAGTTGGTGTAATCACACGGAGAGAGAGAGGTTTCCGCATTCCAGGCCGTCTTCCCGGCCCCTCTGACACGCAAAGCCATCCAATGGGAGTCGCGAATCATTATCCACGCAATTGATGCCGTACTGTGCAGTCTTCAGAAGACTGCGAAATGAAGATACAGTGGAAACGCTATCACGTCGCCTGGAGAACAAATACCATCGTTTGTGATGATCAGTGAGTGGTAGTACTGTATTCCCTCATGTCGTGCTTGTACAGTATTATCGATTTCGCTCACTGCGCTGTATCTTTTCTGATAGTGCCAATCGCCAAATAGGTTGCTTGGTATCACACTTGGAACTAGGCACCCTAGAAAACTGGCGTCTAGGTGGAGGATCGTTTAAAAAATTTTCAACCAATATACTAACTAACGTTATTAACAGCCGTCCAACCCGACCTTGCCCTTACGTAATAACTGTATCGTGGGATCACCATGTCGTCGTTGGGTCTCGATCTCTGTCAAGAGCGAGCATGTGCTACTGTGCTACTACAGTACTAGTCGGCTTTATGACGGTCATCTCCGCGAGTCTGACACCGCATCAAAATCTTGAGATCACTACGAAGCGCGGGTACAATGATTCTAATTGCGATTGCAGACACGAGCAGCTCTGGGCATGATTCGCCGGAACGCTCCATTCAGCCAGGGACAGGCTAGATATTCCATCACGGATCAGCAGTATGGCGGCCGTACCTTTACCCGCAACGATCTTTGGCGGCCCCATTCTGATCATCTTCGTCGAGGCCATACGGCATTTTTAGCCTCTACTTGTCAGGTGCAATGGACTGTGGCGTTGCGGGCCTTGCCAAGTGGTGATACATCCGCTGACAGCCGCATTTCCGCAGTTTCCAATTCCTGCCTGGTGCTTGATTTAAGTAAATGAGAAACCTTTCTCGTGCAGCTGCTGCTTCCCCTTCCTCTCTTTTCTTGTCAGCCAATTACATTGCAGCGGTGTTGATCCAATGACAAACTGGCAAGACATCAACGTTCAACTCGCAAATGCCCGTTCGTCCTCCTCTGAATCGGTGAAGCCATTGTTTGATCCTTGCATCATAGTTACTCTTGTCAAGCTCGTCCATGTAGTGGCTGGCGTGTACATGTAGGCCATCTCCTCTTTTCGTTTCTTGATGACCGGGTTCTGACCTCGTCAGATGGGAGTTTGTCTTGACCCTACACTATGATTACGGCATCATAATGAGAAAGCGAAAGTTTGTCCGGACACAACTGGTATGTTCACTGTCGGCGTCAATGAAGCGATTGGAAGTCTTCATGCCCTGGGCCGCCAGCTTTACATGGGATGTCGTTGGTCCACTTTATCTGCCATTATCGTCCAGCTCGTGGGCCTCGATACGTCGCAGTTAATCAACTGTCGGGTAAGAAGCTTCTGCCTCTGCACTGTTCGTATGGGCATGGGAGGCTGAGATAATTCCGATTCATAGATTTGGCTCATGATGAACTATGTAAGTTACTCCGGTCTCTCTGGCGTGATCTTGGTTCCAAGCTTCTGCGCAGATTTTTGGTTACCTTGCTGTCCTATTTTCGTCAAGTTTAATTATTCTGCGCATGTGAGTAAAGCCACTCCCGTCGATTTCAACTCCTGAACGTGACACTCTCAGCTGTGCGCTCTGGGAAAGAAACAGAATTGTCGTCGTGATTGCCTGCAGCTGTTGGCTCGCAAGCGCCGCATCCTACACCTATAGTTTGTATCTACTTCTTTGTTCTCCTGTCACTGGGTCCTCTGAAACACCTCATCAGGTGTGGCCACGTTTGGCGGACATCGGGTTGGTACCTTTTGCGAGGTTGATCATAGCTTGCACAACAGAATATCTGTCTTTTGCACATTCATCTCGGATCTCGTACTCCTTGTGTTCATGTTCATTGGTGTCTTGCGCTGGAAAGGAGCCCGTGATGCCGGGGGCCTCTGGCGGCTCCTGTACACACAGGTAAGCCTTCCCTTATGCTGCGGCCACTTTGATCGTATACTGTAGCTCACAATGGGCTTCAGGGTTTGGCATGGGTTGTCGTTTTCACGCTTGCTGAGGTACCGCCTGTGGTGCGTTTACCCTTTAAATACATTTAGTACTCGTACTGAATGCCCTGCCTACAGGTATTCATCATTTTGGATTTAAACTGTGCGTACTTCCACTATCGTCCTAAGGTCGCGTACTGATGATAGTACTCTTCGGTAGATGCCATGAATCGGGTACGTTTGTTTAGCTTGCCAGAAGTAGATACGTTAACCTATCATCCAACCCCACCTTCTAGATGTTCTTGATTCCCGCCAGTGAGTCGGCTGCCGCTCCCAGATTTCGTATAATTTACTAATTATGATACTCCTTCACTCAGTAACCATCATGTCAATTGGTGCTTCACGGATCTACATAGGACTTGTCAACAGTGTCCCGGCCAATTACTCAGCAGGGCCAGTTGCCGTCAAAGAATGGGCGCGCCCGGCCTCGACGCAAATCCGATTCCCCAACCCCTCAGAGCCGAGCTCCATCACAGAAGGCGCATATGACATAACCGGAAAGGGAGGCACACTTGAAACGGTTTGATTGGCTATTCTTTGGGAGGGACGACACCTGACACTCCTGCGGTCCTTTCCCCTTCCCGAGCCATTATGTTTATCTATTATGGGATGGACTCCAGGATGTTTCTGGTGAAGATGTACGCTACTGTCGCATGCTAATTTACCCAGATATGCGGTTGGATTAAACAAAATGTAGAGTTTTGAAATTTGAGGCAGCCCGCGATCATCCTTAGTGAGGCACGTACGCACGGCCTCTAGGTTGGTGACTTGGCGCTGGCTCGGTCTCGGGATGTGTTTGACTACCACTTCCACCTAGCCCTCACAATACCATATGCGCACTCCTTTCTCAACAATGACGACAACAAAGTCCTGCTTTTATATGCTCAGAGCCTCTCTCTATGAGCGAATTTGTCTGCAAAATGCTGGACGACGATGCACTCTATGCCAACGTGGAAGGACGACCGCTTGCCTGAAGCAAGTGCGATTCTTTGCTGGAGAACATGTGGATGACGCCATTATCATTCAGTGCAAGGCCACGATCTATCTTGTTGTGCACTTCTTTGCCAACGTCTTTTGTCACCTCGGCACTCCACCCTCTGCTTGGGAAGGAGCGTTATGCTTCTACTTCTGTATCTGCTATGGATCATCGGCTGTTATTTGCACCTGGTCACCGCATCATATATTTCGCGCTCGACCGGGGTATGCACAGCTTTATTTTTATGGATCTGATGGCTATGGATTGTGCAAGAGATGTCGTAATTACCATCTTGTGAGATACGACGGGCACACGTTCTTCCTGATTGTAGTGCACTTTCGGGCAGACATTTATTCCCCGAGTTTTCCGTGCGTCTACGTCCACTGGGTTCTCTAATGGTCTTGGTTACTCATAGAAGTGTGTGATCTCACGGTGTGGTCTTCCAGATGAAGCCCTCTGAGACACAAAGCAATAGGATATTCTTGAAGTATCTTTACTAGTCATTGGAAAAGATGTTGCAAATTATAGAAAGGAAGAGAGTGCAGCTGTGACAAAGTAAGGGATCATCGATGTCGTACTCTACATCATGATATTGATTGTTCTGGGACATCGGGAGTAATAATATCTGATTCTGTATTCGCTGTGTGAACCACAGTGGCACGTGGGTCGTGAGCTGAACCGTGAACCGAACCGAACCGTCTTATTGGAGTTGCTACGCGCTACGCCACGCCCTGGCCACGGTACGCGCTTGTGAATTGCTCGATGGCATCGTCTACTGGCACTGGCCGCTCAAACCTCCCAAGGCCAACAAAGTCTCGTTTGCCCGTATCAGTCTCAACCACTGGCGCTCGTCTTGCATCCCCACTTGATCAGCCGACAATCGTCGTCAACTCCTCCCCTTCCCCCCGTCTGGCTGTTCCACCTTCCACTCCTCGAATACCAAAATCTCCCGCGGCTCGTCCTCGCACGGTATCTACCCATGCCAAAATACCCCGCTCTTTCTCTCCTCAGGTACCTCCCTCCGAGCGACCACGAACCAAGTCCGTCACCAGGGCACCTCCCCGTGTTCGCGCAAAGGAGCCCGAACTACCGTCTCCCTCAAAGTCGCCCGCAATGAGCGTGAAGGAGGCCATTGCGCTTAAGCGTGCCGAGGCTAAGAAAGCAATGGCTGCGCAGAAGGCTTCTTCAGGACATGGCAGTCTCGAGGACACTTTGCCAACCACGTTGGCGACCCATTCAGTTGACGGAGACGACCTAGGAAGGCTTTCCACACGTGAGATGATAGAACGTGCGCGAAGCTCAGGTGTGCATTAATGAACTTCGCGGCTCACATTTTATCATTCCGCTGACCCTCCAGGCTACGCTCCCAGGCTCGCTCAACATCGCGTCACGCGACCTTCCGTGTCTTCCTTCTGCCTTATTCGAGATCCATCTTTCAATAACACCCGAGAAGCTCCCTAGCGTCCCTGATGAACCACATCTACCAGAGAAACTTGGAAAGAACTCTAGGTCCAACCCAACAACGTGGTATGATCAACAAGATCTGACATTCCTTCGTGCACGAAATAATCAGATCGTGGAGTTGCAACCTGAAATCTCTCTCTTCGGCTCGCTCAAGACTATCGACGTGTGTTTATCTGTCCTTTTTCTGACACCCTAACTGAGTTTTTATGTCCAGCTTCAAAACAATCGTCTCGCGTCACTTCCTGACAGCTTTGCCGATCTTACTTCCCTAGTCAACCTTGACCTTTCCCACAACGCTCTCACCTGCCTTCCACACCATTTCTTTTCACTTCCTGCTCTTACTGTTCTCGACATCTCGCATAACTCTTTCACTGCCCTCCCCTTCAGCATGCCGTTTGATCCTGCAATAAATCTACCAGCGCCAAGACGGCGCTCGAGCGATTTCTTCTCGGCTCCAAACATCGTGAGGGCAACGCATCCACTCCCCAGCCTCACCTCCCTGGACGCTTCGTACAATAAGGTCATCTCAGACTCCATTCACTGTGACGCGCTGCCACGGGACCTCAGAACATTCAACCTTGCGTGCAACCCCCTTGGTGACGTCGCTAAACTTCTGACTTCAGTCAGCACGCTCACTCAGCTCGTGGAACTTCGCATGTCGAAGTGTAGTATTGATGGCACATCCTTTCCGGCTGACCTCTCTTCGACCAACCGACCGACTTTCCCCAAATTAGCTGTCTTTGATCTGGAAGAAACATGTGCTACTCAGGCTGCTGTTTCCAGCGCCCTCTCTGGCCTTACTCAATCGATTGATTTTGAAGCGTCTATCGCTGATGCACGTACTGTACCCGTGGGAATCCTCGCGGTAGCCGTGGGAAAGCGCATCGTGCGTGAGGCTTGGGAGATCGAGGCAGACCGCCATGTTCAGCGCCTCCGTGAGAAGCGGAGCGCTGTGAATTTGGCAGGCTCGCCCGTCCCAGGTCCACCGCAGCCCCTACCTCAGCCCGTCGAGAAGGAGCAGTGGGAGATCGACGCAGAACAGGGCTTACTCTCCGAGGGTGCCCAGCGCCGCGCACGAGCAGAGGCCGTACAACAGGCAGCTAAGGACCCGGGGACCAATGGACACATCACAGTCGCACCTCATAGTACGCCAGCGCTCGGACGCTACTGGAATCCGCGGGCGCTCACGCTCACGCTCCCCCCTTCTTCTGGACGATCCGTACGCCATGGTGCTAGTACCGCTGCGGAGGAGGAACTGCTCCCGCGTGCTACTCTTCCACTCGCACTAATCACGACTCAGCCCTTCGCGGACACGTTACGCACGCTCGAGCTGCGTGGCCGGCGCGCAGAACCTGCATTTATCTTGCCCACGAGGAACGGTCAGCCTTTATTGCCGCAATTGGAGACGCTCAACCTTGAAGGCTGCGCGCTAAGCGATGCTGTCCCAGGTGCGGGGGCGGCTGACGGCGGTACACTCGGGTTACTCGCGCAGTTATTTCCTAGCCTGCGTAACCTCGAGCTCGCGTATAACAACCTTACGGGTGCCGCGGTGGCGCGTGGAGTGCTTGAGCAATTATTATTTGTGGGCGATGGCGGACGCGTAGGACTTCGACGCCTGGGGCTCTGCGGGAACAGAATCGAAGAACTTGATGGACTACGGGAGCTCGCGCAATTGTTTGGCGCCGATGCCGCGGACGCGAATGTGGAGCTCCGTAAGAAGTGGACACTGGAGGAGTTGGACGTTCGTGAGAACTCGATCGCGGTGCTTCCGGGCGAGCTGGGGTTATTGCCTCTCGATCTATTTGCAGTGGACGGCAACTTGTAAGCTCCACTTGTTTTGCTTTGGATTTTGTACTTTTTTTTTGGGTTCTCCCTTGCTGATGTTCACACCAGGTTTCGTGTTCCGCCGCGGCGCGTGTGGGAACGTGATGGGACTAAGGGGCTGTTGACGTGGCTCCGGGGACGGCTAGAGACGCAGCAAAGTAACTGAGACTGGACGGGTACCGCACTAGCCTGTATTGAACTGGCTGGTACCAATCAGAACAAGCTTTGTGCCCACAGAATAGGTAGTTATTATATACGCTTCTCCTAGAGCTTTTGTCGAGGCGTGCCTGTAGTGATTGGGTCCATGGGACTGATACTGCTAGCGCATCAGGACCATGAGTACAGTCTTCCACTAGTTCTTAGATGGTTGAGATATATCCATGACTCGAACTTCAGGAATTACAATACATTTTACTATAAATTGGAGTATGCGGTCTTAGTTGCAATAATGCAAGCTATTCATGTTCAGCTGCTCCCCATACCCCATATAGACTTGCTATGTCCATGTCAAAAGACATGAGAAAACCTCCCGAGTGTGAACACCATGTCAGTTCATGGTCTTGATGTGCCAGCAATGAGACGAGATGATGCACAGGCACAGGCGCACTGCGATTACGCGTACGAGTAATCGTTGGTGGCCAACTCTCAAGTTGGCCAACACATGTGGACATACCATGCAACGCATATTTAAGTAAAGATATGGACCAAAGAAGGGTGAGTAGATAGCAGTACAAGCAATGCGAGGACCGCAGAAGAGTGCAAGCGAAGCAAGTGCTAGCGCTAAGACATCTGACCACACTCACACTTTAGCTTTAGCATGCCAGTGCAGGGCGGGCTTTGACGTGACAGCGATTTGCGAGCCTTAGGTTGAACCACTTAGAATAGATACTTTATGGAGTCTAGTTTTGGTTTTGTCACATGAAGACAGAAGTTTTTTGAATGCGCAGAGGTAAGAGAAGGCCCAGAAGGGTGGCTAATGTGCCAGGGAGGGTACAGATCCACTGATTGAAGGGGTGTAGACGGGAGCTCCAGAGCAATGTTGGGTACGGTGCGTATGGGATCGCGAATCCTGCGTCGCTTCCTTGCACGACAGCACGACAGACTAGTACGTACCCATGGCAC
>QLOT01002245.1:0-20273 GCA_003313875.1 Russula aff. compacta
GGATGTGAAGCATAGAAAGTACAAGTTGAGAAGGAAAAAAATGGCCCGGATGTGGTTTGAACCCGTAGGGCATCATGTGGCACAACCAAAAAAAATAGTACTTCACTGACTAGGCTACAACAACCCACTTTTTTTTACAACAATGTGTATTCATATCCATAAAATTCCATTAGGGGGCCAATTGAGGACACCTAGTTTGTGGTTCCAAGATCTTTTATTTTTAGAGTCACCCTAGAGAAACAGATTCATTGAGTGATGACTAACCACTGAACCACAAACTGGCATTTGGTTGGCCCTCTAATCAATGTTTGTGGATATGAATATGCCTTGTCGAGGAAATAAGGCTGATGTTGTAGCCTAGTTGGTACAGTGCTATTTTTTTTTGGTTGTGCCATGTGATGCCCTACGGGTTCAAACCATGTCTGGGCCATTTTTTTCCTTCTCAACTTGTACTTTCTATGCTTCATATCCTATAAGCCAGACATATTATAGATCTCACAATCAAAGTAATATACAATATGATGCTCTATTGTACTATCTGCAGTCATCTGAACGCATCCACAAAGTGACTTTGATGAGTCCTACAGTAGCACTGAGCCACTGACACACGTGCAGAATGGAGTTTGCTAGATTCACCCAGAAAAACATTATTTACTGGACCTTTTTTTTTTTTCAAAATGGTGCATGCCAAGGTTTTGTAAATTCACTGTAAATGATGATGCACAGATTTTTGCAGATCGGTCAACTTTTCATGGTGAAATCAAGAAGAAGGCAGCATCAATAGTTCCACTCCTGTACAACTTCCATCGAACGGAGTCATTCAACAATCAACAACAGCAAATCAATTATATCGCTGCTGCCATCAAAAAACTGGTTGAGAATGGGGATTTCCCTCATGGAGGATTCAACCATAATGTACGTCAATGTATTTGAACTGAGCATGTCAATCATGGGGTATTATCCAGGGTTGAACAAAAAATCTCACTCATCCCACAATCAAGGACCTTTCCATTTTTATCTATCAACAAATCATTTCATCACTTCCTGAAGAGTATGCAGATGAGATTCCATGCAAAGTTGTGGCTCTAGCTGTGGTGGCTGTATGTTTTCGTGGGATGTTGGGCATTTGACTAATTTTTCTACACCTCAGGTGTTGCCTTGATGTGTGGGGAAATGGCTGGCTAAACAAAAACCATAAGTTCACAGCAGATGTTTACAAGCTGGTATACAATGGGATTTTGGGACTTATCAAAGAGCTCAAGAACAACAGCTACCCCTGGGCCAAGTTCCATGCTGTGCTGCAGACCTGGGCAGTAGAGGCAAAGTAAGTAATGATGTTGGCAGTGGTGTGGGTGCTAATTTTATGGTGTAAATTTAGATTTCAAACATGCCCTAAGAGAGGGCAAGAATGTCCAAACATGCAGCTTCATCTAGATTAGTGTCACAAACATTTCAGTAGATCTGATTAAATATCATCCATACCACCTGAGAATGGGCCCACACTACACTCTGCTCACTTGCATCGAGAGCTGCGTCGAAGGGCCCCTGCATAGACCAGTTCCCAGACCCCCCCAGGCTCTGCCTGGAATGGAAAGGTAAAATAGATACCAAGGCAGCCTGACTGGAACTACCCACTCGCTGCTGAACGCTCACCCACCTTTGCAAGGGGGCCAGATCATAAAGTTTTCAGTGAAGGTATTGTATCCAACAACTTGCACAAAGATGGCAAAGAACTAGGGGCTGCCTCAGCGATCCTCTACCAAAATGGCCATGAATGGCAACACAGGGAACAAGTCTTCAGGGAAACAGTAACAACTAATGGCACAGCCCTCTGCTCCATCCTATCAGCATTATACATCGTTACTGACTTCCTCTCACCCCAACAGACTCCCACACAACTAAAAACCCTCACTGCATCTCCCTCCAACTTCACAATCAACAAGGCAACAGACACAAGCCCACATGAGGAACAGTCAGTATCCCTGAAGTGGCTGGAGAAAATAGGTGCGATCGTAGACCTCCACCCTAACGTAAATATATGGCTACTTTGACTTCCCAGATCCATCACCTTTGTCAAATTTAGAAGAGCCAAACAATTGGCCCTTGAGGCCATTCGCACAGCAGTCCTCAATGAAGAAGGCAAACCGCACTCGATCAAAAAACCAGAAAGATAAAGCCAAACCCTGCACTCATGCATGCCCTCAGGTGCAATTATGTGAGTTTTTTCTTTTTTTTTCTTTCTCCTTGTGCTCACAATTGTAACCCATATGTGCCTCTACCCTTCCTGCGCCCACCTGCATGCACCCATCTGTGCATGGTCACACTTTCCCACCCACGCCCACCTCTTGCCCAGCTACACCTGCCCCACACTCGTGCATCCCCACAGGTGCCATTTTGTGAGTTTCTCTTTTTTTCTTTCTCCTTGTGCTCATGATTGTAACCCACATGTGCCTGCCTGCGCGCACCTGCCATGGCTGCACCTGTCTGGGCATGCGCCCATGCCTAGCCACACCTGTTGTGGCTGCCCCAATGCACATGAGTCTAGTGAGTTAGTCATTACTTGTTTACTTTATTCTTGTGCTCACATTTGCAACCCACTCGTGACCATGTCTGCCTACCCTGTGCCTGTGTCCACTCCCTGTGCCCATGCCCACGCCCACTCCCTGTGCCTGCACCCATGCCTGCTCCCTGCACCTGCACCTGCTTCTTGCAGCTTGTCCATGCCTCCTGTAACCGGCCTGGGGTGAGCATTCAACTGCTCGCGCTCCTGTAAGTTGTGGAACCGGCCAGGAGTCTAGTATTAGATCGTTTGTGTCTGTGTGCGCCTGAGGCACTGTACTTTTATTTTTGGTGTGCACCCCATTCCTGTGTGGCCCCTTATTGTTCATTGGGATCACATGCCTCTTGGGTCCTTATGACCCACTGTCAACTCCTTTTAGATGCACCCATTGTTCTCTTCTTGGTGTTCCCCTTGTTCCCAGTTTGTGTCCTAGTTTTTCCCTACCATACAAGAGTACTGTTACCCCATTGGGTCCTAGGATCCTCCTCCTCTATAAGTAGAGACTCTTAGCTACCCTGTACTGGCAAGTTGAGTCTCCTGTCAATCACAGTGATTTTACTCTCTATCTTCTCTCTACTCTAAGGGGTGGCTACAGTGTTGCAGCACTGCAAGCGGGAACCCAGATTGCTCTATCTGTCTTCTAAGTCACAGCTGAGACTTAGCTATAGTCTTTTGTTACTGTCAAACCCTTGGCGGTGACATTAGACTCAACTTCTTTTCACCATGGCTAGCAGTTCCGACTTCAAGGGAACTATCGTCCACGAGCACGAAGCAACATACAGACGACCAAACTCACAAGTGCAACAAGTCGACGAGTTTCATCAGTACAACTATAGAGGACATCCGATCCTACTACTAACAGACGAGAATCAAAGGGTGAAACAGAGCTCACCACAAGTTTGCTACTACCGAGGAGGGTGGTACCGCATTCATTGGAGTACAGAATACCAGAGGTATTCACTAGGACAAAGATACGTCAAGCTAGACAACTACAACCTCACAGACGACGACCAGCCAATGCAGGAGGCTGAGGAAGAAGAACAATCGTCAGGAGACGAAGAAAACAAGGAGCTTGATAAACAGATCAGGCTAACACCGATCAAGGAAAAGCTGAAAACAGCCCCAACAACCCCAGAACAAGAGAGCCAACCACTGTGGATCCCAGGAGTGACCCACACGCCGATCCGCACCTTTCACCCCACAGCAGGAATCCCATTGGGACCACTACCAGAAGGAAACCCGCTGCCCAGCATTGTCCAAACCATGTCGACGACCACTCAGACTCAAACTGCTACCCATGCAGCAACCACTCAACCAGCACAAGTAAATCTAACTACTGAAGAGCGTATAAGGCAAGGCATGCGCCATGTTATGGACTGGGACTTGTATTGGACTGACTTTGCTTACATCAGTTTTCACCTTTTATGGTAGCCACTTTCTCACACTCCGGCTGGGAACCTCCTCCACCTCCCCATACCTACATTACTATACCTCTATTACGTTCCACAGCCCCCCCCTTTATGTCGCGTCCTTTCGGCTCATTACTAATACCTACAGACTAATTCTCCGACGTGTTTCACTTGCCTCTTTTGGACTACTGACACTTACTTACTGGCTGAAACGCGTACCTACCATTTAGCCGCTCAGATGTGTCACCAAGCCGTCCCAAGCCATCTAGACGCGTCACTGGACATACCAGCCGTCTAAGACGCGTTCCATCGGCACTTAGTAGTAATACCTTAGTACCTGTACAGCCTCAGTAACCACAAGGGCTATAAAAGCCTCAGAATACGAGACCTAAGCCGTAAGCTTGGTCTCTTGTACAATACAAGACCTTTTGTTCATTCTATTTTCGTGAACTAAGCTTAAGAACCATCCCCCTCCACTTGAACTCTTTCAAAAGCCCTTGAAAGAGTCTTCTAAAGCGACTTAGAGCCGATGCGACTCTTACCTGCCATATATAGAAAGACCAGTTCCCTATTAGGAACTTACTGAAACCCTGACACCAGAACTTGCTCAGAAACGCCTGCGTCGTTTCTTCGCACCGCTCCAGCTAGAGCTGAACTGTTACCTTGAAGCTGTAACAGCCCTTGTCTCCCCCCAGAAAGGAGACATTACAGAAATAGGAGAATACACAGATCGCTAGGGATTGACTCCGCTTCACTCAGCAGCATTTACCACTAAGAACGTGGTACTAGAACCCCCGGACTATCCAGAGACTCTACGTCTTCAAGGAAGATCCTTGAATCCGTCCAAGACACAGCAGAACAGCACAGCATCTCGCTGCCAGATACTGTCTGATTAACAGACCTAGTTGCAATAGTGCTAGCGCACCCATTCTAGAACAAAACCCACATAAGCGATATCAATCGTGGCTATAGAGCTTGACGATTACCTAAACCAACGCAGATCCCCAGACCCTCTAGAACCCCATCAAAGAGAGCGACGTGCTCAAATCATCAGAAGACAGACCCACCACGCCCAGTCTAGCGTGACACGCCAAGCCTTGAGGAAAGGACCCCCTGGAGGGACCCCAGGAGGAGGCCCAGGCGGCCCAGGAGGACCTGGAGGACCAGGTGGCCCAGGGCAAGCCGCTGCCCCTCAGCAACCAATCCCACTGGCACCAGATGTCAAAGCTATGGGACAACTACCACAAGTATTCAATGGGGATCGATCCAAAGCAGACGACTTCATAGAAGAAGTCAAAGCATACCTGTGAGTCAACCATGGAGTCGCTGGATATGACTCCCCATTCAAGAAGGTTGCCTTTACCCTCACCCTCATCAAAGGCGAAGAAGTAGCGCAATGGACTAGAGACATGGGCACATGGCTAGACGGCTTAAACATGCCAGGAGACAACATCCCCGATCTATGGAACCAGTTCCTAGACGGATTCCAGGAACAGTTCCAAGACTCCCAAGCATCCCAAAAGGCCAGAAATGACCTACTCGGTTGCAAACTCAGAGACTACAAGTTCGATGAGTACATCTCTTGATTCGAAAGCCTTCTCAGGAAGGCACAATACACCGTAGGCAATCATGAAACCTACAACATGTTCCTCAGAGGACTACCAATGCACCTCCTGGACAAGACGTTGTCACCACCAACCCCTCTCACGTACGAAGAAGCAAAGGAAAGGGTCAAATCCCTTTGCCAATCGCAATCCCTCATGGATGGGATAAGAAAACAGTTATAAACAGGAGGAGCATTTAGGACTGGCCTCCCTGCACCAAGACAAGCCCAAGGCGGAGGATTCAACAGTCAATGGAGATCTCTGCCGCGACCCCAATATAACTCCTCGAACGCCCCATATTCCATGAGGAATACCCTGGTCCCCATGGACCTCAGCAGAGGACGTGCCCCCACTAACTGGAGAGGAAGGGGCAGAGGAGGAAACTGGCGACAGGGACAGAGGAACCAGAGCAACGTAGCAGGCTTTGGCAACGCCAACGCCTGTTTCAACTGCAGTATTGTGGGACACTTTGCGAGGAATTGCCCCAGTAAACCCAAGCAGGCCTTTTAGAACACGAGATGGAATGGCAAAAACCAAGCCAACCTCATCGACTTTGATGAGGATCAGGAGATGAGAGACGTGGAAGAAGACTCAGTGGCGACGGTCCGTGCCCACCTTCAGAAGATGACTATAGAAGACCAGCAATGTCTGGCAAAGGAAATGGGAACCTCAGAGGATTTTCCTACTGCCTGATTAGGTCGGCACTACTCAGGCAGATCAATAGCGACGATGTGTATATGTCAAATAGAAAGTCAATGACAGTTCGCTTCTACACATGATCGATCGCAAAAAGGGCCGAAGCAACAGCGCTAGTGGACTCGGGAGCCACTGAAAACTTCATGAATCTATCCTATGCACGATGGCTCAAGTTGCCCATCAAGCAACTGGCCACACCGAGACCTCTGTACAACGTCGATGGGACACAAAATAAAAGTGGGTCACTCAAATACTACACAGACCTACAAGTGCAAACAGGTGGGCAAAGGACAAACCACAGATTCTTCCTATCGGATCTAGGGGAGCACAAAGCCATCCTGGGATACCCATGGTTTGCAGCCACGCAACCAAAAATCGATTGGAAGAGAGGATGGATCGACATGAGCCACCTCCCTATCATCCTCTCCACCCCAAATGCGGCCAGAGCGCAATATACCCCCAGGACAAAAAATGTGCCACAGCTGGTAAAAAGATATCAGCAACAGTACTTCCTGGGGAGGATCACTATCAGCACTATGAATGAAACAAAAGAGGCCAAAGTACCGGAGGAGTATCAGAGACACTCAAAAGTATTCAGTGAAGAGGAATCCCAGAGACTTCCCCAATATAGGGTCTGGGACCACGCCATTGAGCTGCTGCCAGGAGCACCAGCCTCACTACTGGCAGGACGACTATTACCTCTCACACAACTAGAGAAAGAAGAGGTCCACAAATTCGTCAAGGACCATCTAAAAAGGGGGACCATCCGCGTCTCAAAATCCCCCTATGCAGCCAATTTCTTCTTTGTAAAGAAGAAGGATGGCAAACTAAGACTGGTGCAAGACTATAGGCTCCTCAACAAGTGGACGAAAAGGAATAGGAACGTCTCGCCTTTGATCCCACAAGTAATAGACCGACTAAGTGGATGTACCCTCTTCACTAAGTTCGACGTGCGCTGGGGGTACCACAACATCCGGATCAAAGAAGGGGATGAATGGAAGGCAGCGTTCCTCACCCCGGAAGGCCTATTCGAACCCACTGTCATGTTCTTTGGTCTAACCAACTCCCCAGCAACATTTCAAATGATGATGAACACGATCTTCAGGCCAGAGGTGGGAGAAGGATGGCTCTGAGTGTACATGGACGACCTCGCCATCCACACAGCGAAGCTACCCCATGAAATTGAGGAGCAACATAAGCAAAGACACCGGCAATATGTCCACAGGATCCTAGACAAACTGGCAGCACACGACCTCTACCTAAAACCAGAGAAATGCGAATTCGAGAAGGATGAGATTGAATACCTTGGAGTCAACGTAGGCAAAGGCAGGCTACAAATGAATGCGCAAAAACTACAGGGAGTGGCCGACTGGCCACAACCCAAGAAACCCAAGGACATGCGAAGCTTCCTAGGCTTCACTGGATACTACTGATATTTTATACCCAACTACTCGAAAATAGCTAGACCACTCCTCGACCTCACAAAGAAAACCACACCCTGGCATTGGGACGAACTGCAGCACAAGGCATTTGAAACTCTGAAAACACTCATGTGCAAGAGCCCAGTGCTTAAACAACCAGACTTCAATAAACAATTTGTACTACAAGTAGATGCCTCAGCATACGGCCTGGGGGCCGTACTCTCACAGGAGGGAGAAAACATCACACCTACACTAGCCAAAAGACACAAGCCAGTCCTCCATCCCATCACATACTATTCAGCTACCTTCACACCCACTGAACGGAATTATGATATCTATGAGAGGGAACTGCTGGCCATCATGAAGTCGCTAGCACACTGGAGGCAATACCTGGGATGGACTAAGACACCATTCATCATTCGCACTGACCACGCAAACCTCCAATACTGGAAGTCGCCAAAAAACCTCAACAGAAGGACAGCGAGATGGCACGCTGATCTACAAGAATATGACTTCACCCTGGAATACATCCCAGGGAAGACAAATACAGCAGCCGATGAACTCTCAAGACCGCCAGGAGCAGACTTAGGAGAAGAAGATAATAAGGCAATCACTATATTTCCCCCAGAACGAATCGGTACAGCCAAAACAACCCCCACAACCACACAAGGCCAAACCATAGTCCCCAACGTAAAAGAAGTAAAATGAGCCATTGTGTCCCATGCTCATGACCACCCCACAGCGGGACACCCTGGCAGAGATGAAATGCTGAGAAAGGTGCAATTAACCCACTGGTGGCCAGGGATGAAAACCTGGATAGCGGAATACATCAAATGATGTGTGACATGCCAACAAGCGAAAATCCTCACGCACAAGAAGAAAGTCCCATTATTCCGCATACCTACACCTGAAGGAACAAAACCCTTCCATAGCGTGGCGATGGACCTCATCACTGGACTACCCCTACGGAATGGTCTTGATGCCATACTCACTGTTGTCGACCAGGGATGCTCACATGCAGCAATCTTCCTGCCATGTAGCACTTCCATCACAGGGCCGGGTGTGGCCTGGTTATATCTAAAGCATCTCTACCCATGGTTTAGCCTCCCTACCAAGGTGATCAGTGACAGAGACCCCCAATTCACATCTCACTTTGGGAAAGCACTCACTAAACGACTGGGCATCCAACAGAACTTGTCCACCGCGTTTCACCCTCAAACTGATGGGCTCTCTGAGCGAAAGAATCAATGGGTGGAACAATACCTGAGGTTGGTGACGGCAGGACAACCCGAGGATTGGACGGAATGGCTTCCGATTGCAACAGCAGTACACAACAATCGAAAGAACAGCACAACCGGGCTATCACCCAATCAAATCCTTTGGGGACACGACCCAATGCTGCATCCGGCTGACTATAACCCCACCAATAACAAGGTGGTCGAAACAAGGGTACAAAAGATGAAAGAGGCAAGAGACAGGGCCATCAAAGCAATCAATCAGAAAGCACAGAATGTCCCACCGGCCCAATTCTAGCCTGGGGATCAAGTAGGGTTAGAAGCGACCCACCTCAAACTCCCGCATCAAGGGTCCAAGTTGAACCCCAAAAGATATGGACCCTTCAAAGTGCTAAAAGAAGTGTCACCAGTCACCTATCTTATCGACATCCCTGCCTCATGGCAAATCCACAACGTGTTCCACACAGGACTCCTTACCCTATACAGGGAAACAAAGGAACATGGGCCCAATTATACCCGACCAGCGCCGGACCTCATGGGAGGTGAAGAACAATATGAGGTAGAACAAATCAGAAGCCACAGGGTCAACGGAAGAAAGAAAACCCTGCAATATTTGATAAAGTGGCGGGGCTACCCTGAAAGTGATAACACCTGGGAACCAGCTGACCAGGTGTTTGCCCCAGATCTCCTTTGGGAGTATCACAAGCGCCGGCCCTTGAACGACATAAAAGGGAAGCAGAAACCCCCAGCAAAAGCAGCAGCTCACAAAGCTTCTACCCCTTATCCTCCTCTCACCATTGCTCTCACATCTGAAGAACTAGCATGTCTGGCCCATCCACCACATCCTCCCCACTCCCAGTCCCAGCACCCCGTCTCCCCGGAAGCCTTGAGCCGATGGAACTCCAGTATCCAGCAGAGGAGGCTCCTGTACCAGCGGCCACTGGGGCCGCCTCGGAGCCTGTCACCGTCCCCAACTTCTCCATTGGCCCCGGCGTTATCGCCATTCCAGGCCCCCTCCACAACCTCAAGACCAACAATCACTGGGAGGGGCCCCTCTCCCCTGCCACTGTATTGGCCATCGTCGATGGCCACGATAACCTCACCCCCACCCAACTACAAGCCCTCATCAAGGGGCTCACCACCACCATACAACAGCGGCATGCCGAGGAGGAGAGGCAACTCAGTGCCCTCCGACGCCAGTGCAACAATGTCAACAGGGAGCGGCTCGCCCTTAAGGAATGGATCAAGGTCCTCGAGGAGCCGATGGAGTGTCCCGAGGGCTATCAGGAGAACGACGGCCACCTCCCGGACTTCACCATCCCCACCGAGGATGGCGAGCAACTTGCCCATTTCATCAAACAGCTCAACGATGGGCGAGTGGCTGGCCTGCCTGCCTCAGCAAGCAGGGAATCCGACGCACGTGTGGTTGAGTTATATGCGCGCCAGGACTCTCGGGATAGGCCCCTCAAGCCCCTTCCTCACTGGCTCAGGGCCCAACTCTGGGGCGACCACGTGGACTACTGGCCACTCGAAGAGGCCCTCCTCGAGCTCGACGACTGGACAATCCACGCCGAGGTTCTCAGGTACCGCCAGCTCGACCAGGAGGGCGACCGACTCCAGCGAGAGGTCAAGCGGGTGGAGGCGGATTTTAGGGCCATTGTTCAGGCCAAATCTGCCTCAGAGGACCGCCTCGTCGTGGCGTGGCTGGCAGACAAGGTCTGCTACATTGGAATCGACGAATTCAAGCCCCAGTTGGGGCGACGATCAGGGATGAAGAATGGACGAGGACGTCCCTTCTAGTGGAAGGGTGATGTAACCGGCCTGGGGTAAGCATTCAACTACTTGCGCTCCTGTAAGTTGTGGAACCGGCCAGGAGTCTAGTATTAGATCATTTGTGTCTGTGTGCACCTGAGGCACCGTACTTTTATTTTTGGTGTGCACCCCATTCCTGTGTGGTCCCTTATTGTTCACTAGGATCACATGCCTCTTGGGTCCTTATGACCCACTGTCAACTCCTTTTAGACGCACCCATTGTTCTCTTCTTGGTGTTCCCCTTGTTCCCAGTCTGTGTCCTAGTTTCTCCCCACCATACAGAGTACTGTTACCCCTTTGGATCCTAGGATCCTCCTCCTCTATAAGTAGAGACTCGTAGCTACCTTGTACTGGCAAGTTGAGTCTCCTGTCAATCACAGTGACTTACTCTTCACTTCTCATTCTGCTCTAAGGGGTGGCTACAGTGTTGCAGCACTGCAAGCGGGAACCTGGCTCACTTCTATTAGTCTTCTAAGACACTACAGAGTCTTAGCTATAGTCTTTTGTTGCTGTCAAACCCTTGGCGGTGACAGGCAGAGAGCGGACTGTAACCCGGTAGATTAATGCAGCCAAATGGTGTGCCATGTGTTGAAGCTGCTGGAACTCGAATAAAAATAATAATTTGTGAATTAATCCTGTGAAGTGTGGACACATGATTAGGATCTGGCCCAGATGAGACTGCATCAAATGCAGCCAGGCATTTTGAAACCTCCTGGTGAGCACAAAGGGCAAATAATACAGGTGTCACCGCCAAGGGTTTGGCCGCAACAATAGACCAAGTTGATAGTTGCCTAGTAGTTCTTCAAGAGATTGAGCTAAGTCTCGCAGCGACTTAGATGACTGATAGAGTAGGAGTTACTGCTTGCTGCACTACAATGCAGTAGCCACTCCTTTGAGGGGAATGGGAAGGGAAGGGGAATGATATGAATTGAGACAGGAGACTCAACTTGCCATCTCAGGGACGTCAAGGAGTCCTACTTATACTACAAGACAAGTACTAAGAATAACTATGCCAGTGCATTACTCCACTATGACTAGGTATCCTAAGAATAACTACTCCACAGTGAGTCATGATCCGGTACAGTAATAGAACACTCCACAATGACTCTTGTATCGTACAATAATAGCACAACTCCACAGTGACTCACCACTCCACACTGACTTGTCGACTTCCTCATATGGCCGGTTCCAGAACTTACAGGAGCGCGGTGCACAGCACCACTCCAGGCCGGTTGCATCACTCCTCCGCTAGTATGGATGTCCATGTCCTGATCTGGTGTTCAGTGCCAGGTGCCTCCTCCTGCCTCGCCTGCCAAGCTGTGGGGTGTGTTGATATGCCTCCAGGTGCTTAACCTTGTCAGCGATGTGGGCCGTGACAAGGCGTTCTTCGCAGAATGCATGGGCACTCTGGGCTGCCTGGAGCTCGCCTTCAAGGGCACAGATCTTGCCCTTAAGTTGTTTGGTTTCTTCGTCATGTCTTCTGTATCTCCTAACGTCTGCTGAGGCCTCCCAATCATCCAGATCGGCACTAGCTTGCTCCAGAACCGCATAATCTTCGGGGGTACCCCACAGCTTTCTCCTAAACCAGCTGGGGAGGGGCTCCAGTGGCTTATCTCCGAAATAGTTTGGAGTGGCATAGAGGTCGATGATGTGGGCTGTGGAGGGGTCCGTGGAGAGAGCATGGAGTCTGGCAACTCACCCGTCTGGAAGCTGCTTGATGAAACAGGCGAAGCGGTTGCTGCCATCTTCACAGGGGATGTGGAAGGTAGGAATCCGCCTGGTGTTCTCGATATATCCCTCGGGGCACTGGGCGATGGAATCGTCCTTGTGGAGCGCCTCAATGGCGTCATCGAGCTGGGTGGTGAGGAGTTCTTCTTTCTGCTGGTGGAGGGTTTGGAGGGTGCAGACATGAGCATCGTGGGACTGCTGCCTGATGACAATAGTGTTAATCAGGCGTCGGACCATGGCCCAGAGCTGGACAGTGGTAAGCATGGGGTTTGCTTCGATGATGGTTCGCATGGAGCCAGGGGATAGGGGCTCCTCCCAGTGGTCGCTGGTCTCAAGGGTGTGTGGGGGTCCAGGGATGGGAATCGGTCTGTCACCAGGCGGG
Organism: Russula aff. compacta; assembly: GCA_003313875.1. Taxonomy (NCBI): domain Eukaryota; kingdom Fungi; phylum Basidiomycota; class Agaricomycetes; order Russulales; family Russulaceae; genus Russula; species Russula aff. compacta. The sequence continues at coordinate 12,848 of QLOT01002245.1, forward strand.
TACTCCTCCTCAGAGGACGAGAGATGGTCTGGGAGTGTGGTGTTGGCTGTTGTAGGGGAGTTAACACAGGTGGGGGATGGAGATGGCTGGAGCGACGAGGAGGATCCATCAAGGAGCTCAGTAGACATAGCCTAGTTGTGGTATTGGCAGTATCGCTCTTTACAGAAAGACCAGTGTTCAAGGGCGTGTGAGTGGGTGTAATGGGGTTTGCAGCAATGGGTGAGGGGGCGAGAGAGTACTTTGTGGGCACAGGAGCATGGTTTGAACTTGTAACCGGCCTGGGGTGGTGCGGTGCACCGCGCTCCTGTAAGTTCTGGAACCGGCCATATGAGGAAGCCGACGAGTCATTGTGGAGCATGGAGTGTTCTATTATTGTACCGGATCATGACTCACTGTGGAGTAGTTATTCTTAGGATACCTAGTCATAGTGGAGTAATGCGCTGGCATAGTTATTCTTAGTACTTGTCCTGTAGTATAAGTAAGGCTCCTTGACGTCCCTAAGACGGCAAGTTGAGTCTCCTGTCTCAATTCATCTCATTCCCCTTTCCCTTTTCCCCTTCCCCTTTCCCCTCAAAGGAGTGACTACTGCATTGTAGTGCAGCAAGCAAACTACTAGGCGACTATCGACTTGGTCTATTGTTGTGGCCAAACCCTTGGCGGTGACATTAGACTCAACTTTGTTCAAAACGGCTAGCAGCAGCCAGAAGAAAGCCTACAGAGCAACTATCCTTGCATCAGAAGAAGTGGGTATAACAAGACCCAATACCCTCGTAGCAGTCCTAGGCACCACACATCCAAAGAATAGAAGAGGACACACTATCGCACTAGTGTGCAAAGACAGCACCAAGAAGATTGAATCAAGCCTCAGACAGGTGTGCCTGTATCAAGGACAGTGGACAGCAGTCCAGTGGGATTCCTTGAACCAGTGGTACGAGACCACAGAACAACTCAACACATTGCACAAGTACGACTCTACCAGCCAAGAAGGCGACAGCGATATCTCCAACCAAGGCTCTGAAGACGAAGACGAACCAGAGGAATCGGAGCAGGAAATTGACACTCAGATCAGACAAGCACCCATCGACCCAGAAGTCAAGAACAGCCCCCTAACACCACTATTCCACACACTGTCCCCAATAACCGAAGAACCAACCATGACGACTCAGACCCAGACAACAGCAGCAGTCACATCGACGACTCCAATCTCAGTCCATATCCCATCCGCATTTGGAGGATCAGGAGGACAAGGCGCAGACAGAGCGCAACGCATCACTGAAAGGCTCCAGCAGGCCCTCAGACATACAGGACCCCCTGGAGGAGGTGGTTCTGGCCCAGGAGGCCCTGGTGGACCACCAGGAGGAGGACAGCCAGCTGGCAGTCCTCCAGCAGCCGGACAACAACCAATACCAGTCGCAGCAGAGGTCAAGGCCATGGGAGGATTGCCCCAGATATTCTATGGTGACCGCTCCAAGGCGGATGACTTCATCGAAGAAGTCAAGGTATATCTACACCTCAACTCTGATGTGGCTGGGTACAATTCCCCTTACAAGAAAGTCGCATTCACCCTCACTCTCATCAAAGGTGAAGAACCAGCCCAATGGGTTAGAGACATGGGAGCATGGCTCGATGCACTCAACCCAGTGGCAGATAACATCGAAGCACTATGGGATCAGTTCCTAGTGGAGTTCAGAGAGCAATTCCAAGATACTCAAGCCCCTCAACGCACCAGGATCAAGCTCGAGAACTGCAAGATGAGGAACAATGACTATGATGCCTATGTAGCTGAATTTGAAGGGCTGGCCCAAAAAGCCGACTACACCCAAGGCAACCAAGAGACATTCAATATGTTCCTCAAAGGACTACCAGAATCTATCTTGCAGGACACCCTCAAACCTCCTTTCCCCGTGGACTACCAATCCCTCAAAGAACGAGTCAAACACCTAGCGCAAGGAAAGTCCCTAATCGGAGGAATATTGAGGCATCAAGGGTACCAAGGAGGAAGCAATACCTATCAGCGGCTCAATAACCCTATCAGACAACCCTTCTTCACCAGACCTGGGAACTACCAAGGAGGACAAGCAAGCTGACCAGTCTACAACTCTTCCACTGCACCCCCATCCATGAATAACGTCCCAGTCCCAATGGACATAGGAAGAAGCCGTGCCCCCACCAATTGGCGCAATAGAAACCAAGGCAATTGGAGACAAAGACCACAAACGAACAACCGAAACTTCCAAGGCCGAGTAGCCCAAGGAACAGGGAATAACACCTGCTTCACCTGTGGCAAGATAGGACATCTCGCGTGCAACTGCCCACAAAGAGACACCACCAAGAAACAAGTCAACTACATGGATTTCAATCCAGAAGAAGAAGAAGACCTACCAGGCCCAGCAATGAACGACACTGTAGCCACAGTGTGTGCACACCTGGAAAGGATGTCAATGGTGGAGAAAGAACGCCTTGCCCATGAGATGGGCGTAGCTGAGGATTTTCCCACTGCCTGATCAGAGTGGCACTGATTAGGCGAAGCAACAGTGATAATGTGTACATATCTGCTCGGAAATCGATGACTGTTTGATTCTATGCGCACTCAATCATGAAAAGAGCTGACGGAATAGCCCTCATTGACTCAGGGGCTACAGAAAACTTCATGAACCTGCAGTATGTGAAGTGGCTTTGACTACCCATTAAGCAACTGGAAAAACCTAGACCACAATACAACGTCAATGGGACAGAAAACAAAAGCGGCAGTCTCAAATATTACACGGACCTGGAAATCCAGACGGGAACCCAATGCACCAAACATTGATTCTTCCTGTCAGACCTAGGGGAACACAAGGTGATATTAGGCTATCCTTGGTTTGCTGCTACCCAGCCAAAGATCAATTGGAAACAAGGATGGATCAACACCACCCAACTGCCAATTGTTCTAAGGGCCCCTAATGCGCACAAAGCCCGATTCGTCCCCAGAACAAAGAATGTCCCTCGACCACTCTCCAGAGACCAATACTTCATTGGGAAGGTCACGCTTAACACCCCAGAAACCACCAACGTCCCAAAGGTTCCCGAAGAATACCAAAGGCATGCCAAGGTATTCAGTGAACAAGAATCACAACGACTCCTACAGTACACAATATGGGACCATGCTATCGAACTCCTACCCGGTGCACCTTCCACACTACCAGGGCGACTCTACCCCCTCACCCAAGAAGAGAAACTGGAAGCTCACAAATTTGTGCAGGAGCACTTGTCCAGAGGCACTATCCGGAATTCTAAATCCCCCTATGCGGCCAGTTTCTTCTTTGTCAAAAAAAAGGATGGCAAGTTGCGACCAGTACAGGATTATCGACCTATCACCAAATGGACTAAACAAAACCACAATGTCTCCCCTCTCATCCCCCAGGTAATCAACCGGCTTAGTGGGTGCACACTCTTCACCAAGTTCGATGTTCGATGGGGGTACAACAATGTCCGCATCAAGGAGGGCGATGAATGGAAAGCCGCCTTTCTTACTCTGGAAGGCTTTTTCGAACCCACGGTTATGTTCTTTGGCCTCACCAACTCCCCTGCTACCTTTTAAATGATGATGAACACCATCTTCCGAAGTGAGGTGGGCCAAGGATGGTTCTCTGTCTATATGGACGACTTGGCCATCCACACAGCCCGATACCCCCATGAAACGGAGGCCCAACATGTACAATGACACCAGGACTATGTGCACAGTATACTCGACAAACTGGAACAAAATGACCTCTATCTCAAGCTGGAAAAGTGCGAGTTTGAGCAAAAGGAGATCAAATACCTCGGAGTTATCGTGGGCAACAACCAACTGAAGATGCACCCAAAGAAGCTCCAAGGCGTTGCCGACTGGACCCCCCCAAGAACCCCTACGGATGTGCAAAAATTCCTGGGCTTCACTGGTTACTATCGCTACTTCGTCCCCAACTACTCTGGTATTGCTCGACCTCTTTTGGACTTGACTAAGAAGGCTACCGTTTGGCACTGGACACCTGCTCACCAACGCGCCTTTGAGGACCTCAAAACTCGCATGTGTAGCAGCCCAGTCCTCAATCAACCAGACTTCAACAAACGCTTTGTGCTCTAGGTTGATGCCTCTGCTTACAGCGTGGGCGCCGTACTCTCGCAGGAGGGAGAACACACCACCACCCCTACACTAGCTAGACACCACAAACCAGTCCTTCACCCCATTGCCTACTACTCTGCCACCTTCACACCCACTGAATGAAACTACGACATTTATGAGCGGGAACTACTGGCAATAATGAAGGCCCTAGCTCACTGGCGACATTACCTGGGATGGACCAAGATCCCCTTTATCATCCGTACTGACCATGCCAACTTGCAATATTGGAAGTCCCCAAGAAACCTAAACCGACGAACGGCCAGATGGCATGCGGACCTACAAGAATATGACTATGAACTGGAATACATACCTGGGAAGACTAACACCACTGCCGATGCACTATCTCGACCCCCTGGAGTGGACCAAGGAGCAGAAGACAACAAAGACATCGTCCTGATACCCCCACACCGAATACAGGCTGCCACCACAGCCCAAGGACAAACCATCGTGCCGAACGTCAAAGAAGTCAAAAGGGCAATCGTCAGCAAGGCGCATGACACACCTATGGCAGGACACCCTGGGAGGGACGAAACACTGTGAAAAGTGCAACAAACCCACTGGTGGCCAGGAATGAAGACGTGGATTGCAGACTATATCAAAGGATGCGCAGTATGCCAACAAACGAAGATAATCACCCACCGAAGACGCACCCCTTTATATCGCATTCCCACAAAGGAACACACCCTACCATTCAGAACAGTGGTGATGGACCTGATCACCGGACTTCCCCCACATAGAGGAACTGATGCCATCCTTCCCATTGTAGACCATGGATGCTCAAGAGCAGCAGTGTTCCTACCGTGCTCCACAACCATAACCACTCTAGGAATTGCTCAGCTATATCTGGATAATATCTATCAATGGTTTGGACTCCCCACTAGGGTCATCAGCGACAGAGATCCTCGGTTCACGTCCCATTTCAGCTGGGCACTCACAAGGAAGCTGGGAATCGCACAAAATCTATCCACTGCCTTCCATCCCCAAACAGATGGGCTGACAGAACGGAAGAACCAATGGGTGGAGCAATACCTTCGAACAGTGACAGCGATGCACCCAGAAGATTGGACGCAATGGATCACAATGGCCACAGCAGTACACAATAACCAGATCAATGCCACCACAGGGCTATCGCCCAATCAAATCCTGTTGGGGTATGAACCCATCCTCGCCCCACAAAACACCACTCCCTCGGATAATGAAACGGTGGAGAAAAGGGTGGAGCGAATGATGGAAGCAAAACGAGAAGCAGTACTGTAAGATAAGCCTCGGAGCCATGCTCGGATCAGCCCGGATCAGCCACGTCGGAGCGCCCGTCAGCCACAAACAAGTCTTTCCCCTTTCGTCACTTCCAACACGTTCTCACACATCGTCCACCACCGCCGTTGCCCACTGCCCCATCACACATCCGTCCCTCACCCATCACCGCCTCCTGCCCCTCGACGCCAAACAAGCCTCGAACAAATCATATCGCCTCCCATACAGCCAGCCTTGATCCCGGATCGACGCCGCGTGGTACACACGGCCAACAACGGCCAGCGCAGAGCATGCACGGACGAATACCACTCCCTTCCGCCTCTTCCAGCTTCATACATACCCCTCCACCTTTCCTTTTATGTTACTCCCATACTTCTTGGCACCCATGGACGACATTCCGGAGTTAGAGCATGCAGCGCACGTACGCCCTTAATTAGACTTTAGTATATTCCATTGACACCTGCTAAGTACTCTACATTCATCCCTCTCATCCCATCACACGTACGCACATACCATTGCACTTACCTCTTTTAGAATTATATCAAAGCTACCTGTATTTAAGCTGCGTCCTCACTCGAGGACAAGGAAGCAGCTCTAGGTTCAAGAATACCAGTCTGCCCCATTTCTCCTCTATTTTCGCATCCGATTTCCTTTCGTCTCTTCCTCTCTCTCACAGCCCGCACGTCGCACGACCGAGTTGTCTTCCAGAAAGCGCGTCAGGCTACTCACGTTCATCTCACAGGTGCTGCGCCCACACAGTCGCCTTTGGTACGCTCCTGTCCCCCGTCACTTCGCTGATCTCTATCTTTAGGAGTTTACTTCTTTATTCCTTATCTCCCGTACGTCCTCCGCCTCGGGTAACTCGAACGTGCGACGTGAGTTATCCTGGACAGTACGACTGTATCTTCCCAAGCTTGGCTCTTCTGCTTGTCTCCCCCCTCTCATCTCTACCCTCGCCCTCTTCATCTATACGTCCTCCATTTCGGGTGACTCGACATGCGAGCCTTGTCATCCCGGGCGGCGCGACAGTGTCTCCCTCCCCTTTTTGACTCAGCTAGTCTCTCCCTCCCTTACTCGGACGACGCGTGGACACTCGCGCAGCCACTAGCAAAGCTACAGTACAGGCCATCAATAAGAAGGCTGGGACAGCCCCTCCATCCCAGTTCCGACCAGGAGACCAGGTCTGGTTGGAAGCCACTCACCTTCGACTTCCCCATCAAAGCTCCAAGCTGACTCCAAAGAGATATGGCCCCTTTAAGATCCAAAAGGAAATATCCCCGGTGGCGTATCAATTGGAGCTCCCCCTTGCCTGGCAGATCCATGACGTGTTCCACGCCTCCCTTTTATCGCCCTATCATGAAACAACAGCTCACGGACCGAACTATTCTCGACCACCCCCTGACCTCATAGGTGGAGAAGAACAATATGAGGTGGAGCAGATAAGGAGTCACCAACGACGTGGCAGGAGTGGAGTGCTCCAATATCTCATCAAATGGAAGGGATACCCAGAAAGTGACAACACCTGGGAACCAGCTGACCAGGTGCATGCATCGGATCTCATCCAGGAATACCACTGACACCGACCACTACAAAGGATAAAAGGACAACGTGCACGTCTCCAAAGCCCCAGCAATCCACCCTGGAGTCCCAATCAAAGCAATTCCTCAGGTCCCTGCTTTGCTCTGCCCCCTACACCACCCACCAATTTCACGAGTTTAAACTGTGCCCTTGTGCCCACAAAGTGCTCTCTCGCCCCCTTACCCACCATTGCAAACCCCACTACACCCACTCACACGCTCTTGAACACTGGTCCTTCTGCAGAGAACGATACTGTCGATACCACAATTTGGCTATGTCTACTGAGCTCCTCAATGGATCCTCCTCGTCGCTCCAGCCATCTCCATCCCCCACCTGCGTCAACTCCCCCACGACAGCCAACACCACACTCCCAGACCATCTCTCATCCTCTGAGGAGGAGTACCCGCCTGGTGACGGACCAATTCCTGTCCCAGGACCCCTACACACCCT
>QLOT01002248.1:0-36993 GCA_003313875.1 Russula aff. compacta
CGTGTAGTGACGCCGATCAGCTGACATCGGATCGCGCCGGATCACGTCAACGCGTTTCTCACTGGGTCTGAGATCCGAGAGCAGAATTTTGGCAAGCGCCAGGTGAACCTGAATCACGTGTAATTTTGTACAAGTTACAAGTCATCCTGCTTCGAGTCATCAGTGCCAATTGCCTACGCCTCCCCTTGTCCTGGAAGTGTTGGTTCGTCGTTTGTTGGTTCGTCGTTTCAACTATGGGATGCGTGTTTCTGGGGTTTGTCTCAGGGGTGAGTTGTCTTTGTCTTTCTCAGCCTCCCCCACCGTTTCCATGCTGGCTAGAAAGGATCGCTGTTTTGTTGCCGGCTCTGTCCCTTCCTGCTGATCGAAAGCTCGTAGAAGCCTCGCGTTGAACCCCCTAGAGGTCGTCCATCTAGGTTCCGAGCTTGCAGGAGTCGTGCTTTCGGTGGTTCTGACCACATTGGGTAGAGTTGGTGGTCCGGGCTTGGAGTGTCAGGAAGGCCATTTCGTTCGGTCTGTTCAAGCTGTTCTTATTGAAAAACTGAACGGTTTCACTGCCTTTCAGAAGTCGAACGCCGTATCCTTTCAGTCGAGGCTGTAGCAAATCCCTTGAAACGGAAGCGGTTTTCGACAGACGAGTTCCCATCTACTTGTCATCCTCAGAGTAGCTTGGAGTTCTCAAGTTGGCCGTCGGGGATGAAGACATACACAGAAAAGAACTTATAGGCGCCCATTCAATCCTACTGTATGAATCACCCAAAGGAAATGGAAATACATTCATTCCCGCTAGCCTCCGTGATCTATGTCGCATGATACTATCCAAACTCACCCGATCATAGAAATATGCCATATTTTCACGGCCTTTCTCCGTCAATATGTTCTCTCATGCAATGACCAGGGCGAGTAGTACTATTGACATGAAATCCATCTCCCGATTCTACGCTTCACCCTGATTCCGAGGAGCCCGACTACGTACTCGTTGAGGGTTCTCGCTGGATGTAGCCTCGTCTCAGCTCCTTAGCTCCTCAAGTACGTATCCACCTCTGGCGTCGTGTATCTGATGTAGTCACAAGTCATTGATATTCTCCGCTCTCACAGATCGGTTAGAGTACATGACAGCGGGCTCACCTCCGATGACTCTGAGCGCCTTCCCCCGTAGCCTCTTGCTTGTTATCCCTCGTCTTGACCCCAACCCTTTTACCTGCTGTAGCTTTTCAGCCTCTCCGGCTCAACACCCAAGGTACTTCCTACGATCGATCCGGATAACCCTCACGCAGCACCTGGCACTGCATGACAACACCAGTCCTGACACGGCAGCGAGCATGCAGTCTCAGTCCAGTTTGCGCCAATCAAGTGTATTGCAATTGCGACTGCGGGTGAAAAAGGAAGAGGACTCCTGCACGTGACATGAGAGTGTGCGTCTGCGCTTGGGTAGACGACAACATCGTGGGCATTGTTTGGGATCCATCGTGCACTTACTCGACTACGAAACGTTGATTTCTCGAGCCCTGCCCCACTAATCGGATTGCAAGTGACGCGTACTGGCAGACTTCAGTTACTACAAGCACTACCCCCTGCTCTCTACCGTCGAGGTGAACGGGAGCCTCGGGTGGCTCTGCTATGGTGATATCCTTCAGTTTGTCTCTGAGTTGGATGCCCGCAATGACATGGATCTCATCCTACTTTATCTTTATATTGCATGGGAAATATTTCAAGGTCGTATATCTGCTCATCGAACACAGCGTGGACGTGGACTCTCGAGGTGAGGAGCACTGCACAGCACCAAACAACGGCATAGAGATCCCGCTGTGGCCGCCCAAGCACGGCATGCCCTGGTACCCTAGGCCAGACTTCGCTGAGGTCTCAGCTTCTGCGAAGGCAGGACGCTTGCTACTTCATTCAATGATGTGGGAGCACTTGACGGAAGAACTCATGGTTAGATTCGAAGTTGCTCTCTCAGGCTACAGGTAGGATATGTACAGAATTCAGACGCCATCGTGGCCGACCTATCGTATCGTAGGAAATGTGGGTACAGAACAGTAGTCGGCATCCTCTTTGTTTATATGCTACGGTGAGTCAGGCCTGAGGCTGTGATACGATGATCGGTGGTGTGGATGATGTAATGTCATGTGTGGGGGGCAGAAATGCGTTCCTGAGATGGAGGCAGTGAATTGCAGTGTACCTCATACAGTATGCCTCATACCTTGTGTCTAATTTCCTTACCACCCCTAGTCTAGATCTGTTCGTTGTTAGCCTTTGTCCACATATATAGACACGAGCATAAGAATAAGATGTCCAATTTGGATAGGTAGTTTGATACTTTGATGGAAAGGTACATACGAAAGGGAGCCCTGTGCCTGGATGACCTCAAGTACCTTACCAACGTACAGATGAAAGAAATACAAGCACACAATGAGGTGAATGTGTCTAGCTAGCGTTGTGGAATCTTTACCATGTCATAAGCAGCGGGTTCCACATGGCTTTCCAAGTGCGGATTGCGACCTTTAATTAATTGGTAACCATGGAACAATTTTTTTTTTAGCTCGCCCGAGCTCGTCCAAGCCCCAAACGTATTGAAAGTTGGGAAAAGGCGCAGAATGCCCCAAAGTTGACAAGTAACCAACGTTTTGCGGAAAACAGCCTTTGGCCGCTGCGAACAGTCAAAAAGCTGTAAAGTTACAATACGCAAAGTACAAAAAGGGTGCAAGTCGATATCGAGAATTTCTATGACTCTCTAGTGTGAAGTGAAAGATAAAGAAACTGTGAGGATGAGAAAAATAAATAAGCATGTGTGGAGTGTATAAGGCTGTGAGCACTGAGCAGTATCGGTTATGCCCGTCCCATTTGTCAGCGGGTACAATGTCTATAAGCTCCATCCACCTCGCTGATCCGTACATTCCATGCTGCACTCACATTTTTTTCCGATACGTGCTATCCCCTTGGTCATTTTGCCTGTCGCCTATCAGCCCCAAATCCAAGAGCGCATGTTTGCGTATAAAGAATTCAGAAAAAACACGAAAGTCCCCCATCTTTCAAGTCGAGTCGGCCACAGGATGTTTCTCACATAACAACGATCCTTGCGGTCCTTGAGGTAGAAGCCATCCACGAATCATTGACGGGTGCTCCTAAAATTTCTCAAATTTGGCGGCACGCGGAGCCCTATCATCCTCACTCTGTGCGGCGGCCATTATTCAATTGGAGACCTCCTGAAACAAATGTGTTACACAGCAGCGGGAATAAAATCATTACGCGGATTTGTTACGACACGACGCACACTAGGAGTCTTCTTGGTCGGCCGTTTGATAAGAACAGGAGTGCATCGATGGATAGCGATCCCTGAAAATGAAATAATAAGACGGAACACGGAACAGATAGGGGTGATTGAAGTTAGAGAACGGGCCTGTGGCAAAGGAAACCCAAACCCAGGGTGTAGGGTGTAGGGCTCATGCAGGTTTGACTATGCATAGCGCCAAGCTTAAACCACAACCAGGGTTGTGCACTACTACACCATGTCTGGATTAGGCAATATGTAGTATTCACGGAATACGAATTCCAACCTCGTGTTTTCAGGGACTGTTCAGGACGTTCAGGGGCCACAATTTTTTTGGAATGCTCATATTGTATGTACTTATTTTTGGGGGCTGTAGGTATAAACCGTTCCGGGTCAGAAAGCCTTAAGGGGGTATCATACTTGTACGTGGGAATTTCAATACGTGGAGAAAAGGTCTGTTTAACGGCATATTTTGAAGTGGGGTGAGTTGACTATGCACACGAGCTAAGGGCTGGCAGCGCTGGTACCGTGTACGTACCGATAAGTTCACTGGCTGCTGAGGCCTCCGGCATAGTGTCGAGGCGAGCCTGGCTGCCACGAGGTATGCCCCTATAGCCGAAAGCCATGCGGCCTTCTTTGATGCCGGAACATGTGAAAGTGATGGGAAGGTGGAAAAAGAAGGAGGGAGGGTACGAATATGAGGCGTCGCCTCGCGGCAGAAAGAAGGGTCAATGTGATGCAGTTTTGCGAAGCAGAAATTTCGCCGCATGCTCAGAAAGTTGCGGGATTGCGGTCCGGATCCATGCGGGGGGATCCGTGAACGTGAACCTTCATATTTTGTAGGTTCATTGGCAGTTATGCCATTCCCGGTTGAAACGCTTACAGTGTGTTAGTCAACACTTCAGATAATTAGTTATAAACAAACTATGCACATTAAGATACATCAGCCATATCCAGAGGGAGGTGAACAATATTGACGAATCAAGTCGATGATCTTTTCTAAGATCAGGTCTTTCTGCGGGACGGTAAACCTGATCGCGAATGCCTCAGTGACAAAGCTACGGATTTCCCGGTGAATTCTATCTCTGCGGCCAGACCTGACATGTCTGTTCACGGCCGATTGAGCTTCATTGACTGATACAGTGCCACCAGTTGTCCTAAAGATGTCATCCAGAGTCACGGTGAGGTCTACGATGTAGCCCATCAGGCATCGAACATTCTCTGGGCTACCATCCGAGAGAAACTGAGCAAGTTTAACAATGATTCTCCGAGCTTACTCACCTGCCTCGATATACATCATAGACCCATTCTGCGGCCTTGTCTCCAGATCCACTGGGGTCAGAACTATCAGAGGTTAGATTAGAATTGTCTCTTCACGTGTAGCACACTCACCTCAGTGGCATGCCGCCAGCGGAGCCAGCCAAATCCTTGACGATGTGAGACATCTTTTCCATGAGTTCTGGGCTCATTAGACACTAATCTCCGTAAGCGCGTGCTCAAAATAGCAACACGGAAGAACTAACTCTGGTCCTGTCGTTCAAGTTCCATATCTCAACGATATCGGTGTGAATGATGTTCACGCAGTTCTTAAGCGTTTGATCAGCAAAGTCCATACTAGACCACAGGCTGCGCCAGTATCCTAAAATGGATATATTAGAATTAGCTTCGGTCCGCCAAGTGGTCATACTCACTACTTCGTCCAACTCTAGAAACAAAAATGTATAAATAATATGATAATTAAAAGACGACAACGTACTCGACAGAAGCTTGAATAATAATGTCTGGGGACACTCTCAGCGCTGCGGACCACGTAAGAGGGACAGGAGCAATCCGGGGCTTTGCCCCTTGTACACTCGACCGCGAAGAAGGGTTAGACGCAGTACGCGATCCCATGATAAATCGATCTGTCGTTGCAACTAAATTGTCAACGAGATCGCGGAATTGCGACTTCACTGCAGAATGAATGAAGATGTCAAAGAAGCACTCCATGGAAAATAGAGCAATTACCAGAAAGGATCACTGCTGGTACATCTCTGAGTTCCCTATGAAACAGGGAACGGAATGACTCTTCGCACTGTGAGTACGCCCTGGCCCTCGCACGTCCGAGGTACTGCGAGTTTCCACCTTCGGTCTCGAATAATACTTGGTGAACAACCACGTCAAATTTAGTAATCGCGATGACAACAGGGACTAAATCTTGCATCAGTTGAATCCACAAGTCCTAAATACAGATGTGCTCACCTCCTCTCGTGGCCAGAATATCCTCTATTCCCTCCCCAATGTTCCTACTCAGGATGTCCGTCATGGGTATACAAATCCTGAGTTAAGACAAATCAGCCGGGCTGGAATCAACCTCAATTTCAACATCGCATCTCTACCAGACTGCATGTAATTTTTCAGGGACTGAACGGCTCGGATCAGTGCGGTATGTGATGAAATTCTGGATAGATTGTAAGCCATAGGCGCCACCACGTTCAAATGCAGAACCCTCGTGGACAATAAGATAACGGTTATCGTCCGGACGAAATGCGAAGTTGATATCAGATCTCCCAGATGAATTTTGTAGTGCAGCCTTATTTCCGGAACATAGTTAACAAGATAGGAATACGAAGTATGACTGAATACGCACCGACATGTCCACTTTGAAGACATTACTAATGAGGGAGGATTTCCCAGAGCCTCTCTGTGATTAAGGATGGCACGAATTTGATTTGGATTTAGTGGATTTAGCTGAGCGTTACACGAACATACCTTCCCCACTATGAGAATTCTAAACCTAGGGAGGGTTGAGACAGATGAAATTTATAGGCCAGAACGGGGCCACATACCTGGGGTGATCAGGAAGCACTTGACGCACCATTGGGGTGAGTGATTTACGGCCAGGATAACTCATGGACGGTGCACGTGCTGCTGGCTTTGGGAGGTCTTTTAAAGCAGTCAATGAAGGTTGATATGTTGGTAGACCAGCCAGCTGACACTCACCTGGAACTGGAGTATTGGAATGGGAACGGCGATGCGTACGGGGCGCACTTGCCGACTTAGTTCTCTGCCTACTGGACTGGGATGACGACGATGGCATCGGTGGCATGTCTGGAACTTGAAGGGCCTGTGGCGGCCGCTGTGGTGCAGATGTCGCTCTCTTGCGGGCCTGCGAAAACGACTCTTCTTGATGTGCTGGCTGGCGCTCACGCGTAGAGGATCTTCTGCTACGTGTCCGAGACACCGGAACTGGAGACGACACCTCCACGACAGGTGGTGCTGCTGGCAGCGCGGGAGTCACACTCGCCTCCACCGCTGGTGCTGTTGCTACTGTCAGTGGGACATCAATTCCAACAGCCTTGCTTTGGAAACAGCCCATGGGTTGATACTAGGTTTTGAACAATGGATACTTGATAGAAATTGATGGAGCACGACAGATGCATAGGACTGCGTGTTATGAGGGTTTGACGAGTGAAAAACACGGGGTTTCCGTGCTGCAGACGATATTGCTAAAGGAGGTTGCGGCGTTCAAACTCGTGGGGTCTGCTCGTGGGGTCTGCCTCCGTATTTTCACCAGGTCCACCAAGTTAAGGTCGCGCGATCGCGCATGGCTCCTCTTTCGGTAATTTCATCCCATGCTCTCAATCACCGATGCCAGCGGGTTGTTCCTGGAGATATGCCGTGAGCACTAACTACAGTGCGATGAAAGACTAAGTACATGACATCAGCTAAAGGAAACAGTGGGCGCGAATCCCCGGCTACAACGACTTGGACATTCAACAACCAGCCGCGTGTTTGTCCACGAAATGAAAATTATATAATTCGATTCGTAGGCACGTTGATGTGGCGGCGCACGTGTACTTCCGCGCTTCCATGTCTTATTTCCGGTATCGTCCACATGCCAACTCCGATTTCCCGAAACCGATTCCCCGAAACTGAATCACCCAAAAAATGAATGCGCCATCCCGCCTCCTCAGACCTCCTTTCGACCCGCTGTTCATGTAGCAAGTGAACCACTGTGGGACAACCTCCCGGTCTCCGAGTTTTTGCTCGGGCAAACGAACTGGGACTAGTGGTGGGACCCGAAGTTGTGACACGCTGCATGGTGAACACGTTTCCCATCGGCATTCTTGCCCGACTCAATACTCGTGCCATGAGCCAAAGCGGCCATGACTCAACGACAGGGGCGCCGTCGTCCGGGCACATACCAATTTTCCCACGTGAGGACATGTACTCACACTCAATACAAGCATGGAAACCTTCAAGTCTTCAAGTGGTCTCAGGTCTCAGCTAATGGTTGGAAACGGTTCGTCCAGCGGTTGCGGGCCGATGGGGCCGCCTCCTGACATGAATTTGGCCTCGGGATGGGCCAAAAGCCGCGGATACGAACAGCCTTCTCTACCATCACTGTCCTTGGTATCCGTTGTTGGGCCGTAGAATGGTCTAGTGGCGTATATACTGAGCTTAGCAGTGATTTACGTGGTATTACCTCTCATATAATGACCTGTGGACACATACAGGGTCGTGGATCACCTCATGCAACCAAACCTTGCGGCAGTTCAACGCCTCAGTTCGCGAGAGGCTTCTGAGCCGAGCTTTTGACAGCACTAACTTAGGGCTCTAAGAATTATCTGACGTTTTTCTGATGCAGCATCTTGTCTCGTTTTTGGGCATCGCATTGTGAGAACCGAAGACAAGGAACTGAATCCGAATCTTGTTCCTCTCTCCCTTTCCTTTTTCTTCTTTGGTTAGTCCTCAGCTTGAAACACCCTGACCTCAAGTTGCATGGTGATAAGACTTGCTCTTCTCGATTCAACAACCTTTGGCCACTTACAAAGGTTTGTCCATTCCATAGTGACTGACTATGGAAAAATTTTCGCGTGACCCTTGGTTGTCACCCGGAAACCCCCATCCAGTTCACCTTGATCGATTCAAAGCGCAAACTTGACAACCTCGCTGAGTGTGGCAGCAATCAACATTCTTGAACCCTTCGGGAACTCCGGGGAAATGAAATGATCATGATTTGTATGTTTCACATACGCCCCTATAACAACCTCCGTTGGGTCATCTACCCACAGCTACCATCACCATCACCACCACCTCCACTACCACCACCACCGCCGCCACTGGCTTCAATATACGCATCGGATTTAAATCTTTTTTTGTGTTGTACTGGGTTAAACTCCTAGCCCACAAGATCACCTGGCTCTTGCAGGGGCCATCAGCACGTTGAAAAGGACAGGATACTACCTCCTGGATTCCTGTCCTAGATCGTCGTGTTATTTTCAAACACGATCGCCATGAGTTGCGGACAGGCATGAAAAAGGGAACGAAGACGCAAGCCCCGCTGCGTGCATTCTTTTAAGTTCCGTTATCACTGGCGGATCAGCGGCCTCGTGTTTTTTTTCACCTAATCGATGAGGTGCACAAGTGTGACTCAGCCGCCCGACTGTCAGTTGTTAGCACCATCTGAGAGCAGTGTCTATCACTCTAGTGCAAAGGTGCTTAGTGTTATTGCCAGTGATGTCGAGGTAGATTTTGCCGCCGCTTCCGCGTGGGCTCGAAATCATGGACTAGCTTTGTCACGGCGATGGCGATCGTTGAGGGTGCGCCGCAATGAGAAATTAATGAGATGCCATCAATTTTTTTTTTATGAATAGTGTAATGGCTACCTTCCGTGAGGCCGTGGAGTTACCAAGTTCAATCGTTGGGACGTAAATTCAACGCAGCTTGAGCTGGCCCAGAGGGTTTTATCTATGCGACAAAGCGAAAATGGTTGTTCGATGATCGCCACTCAGCAGGTACTGATATAGTACTATAAGCGAAATACATAATACCAATAAATGCTGAACGAGGTGCAGGCATTGCAGGTGGGTGTTCGTGATAGGTATGGTATGGAGAGAAATGAAATCCGATGGGACAGGAAATATAAGAAGGTGAGCGCGTACAGAGAGGTTGACTATGGTGAACGACACCTGCCTACCCGAGCAACACTTAGTTGCTACCGGAGTGAGGCGTACAAGATTGTCTGATCAATTCAATAATTTTGCCAATGATCGGGTCGTTCCTGCTATGGGCAAACGAATTCCCCTCTGTAACAAACTGGCGAATGTCCTTGTGAATTCGCCTATAGAGGCCAGACGCAACGTGATGATCCATAGCCTCATGGACTTTGCTGGCCGATACGGCGTGGCCAGAAACAAAGATCGAACGTAGAATGACGGTAAGGTCGACGATGTAACCCATCATATAGCGGATATTTTCGACACTGAAGTGTAGATTAGTTAGCTCAATACTGTATCTCTTGATCAAGAAACCACTTACCTATTTTGATATACGTTGCTACCCCGCTGCGCCATGGCCATGGGAATATGAACATCTTGCATACGATTAAGCCTAGAACTGTCGGAAATTCGATATCCTCAACTCTGGTATTTCTCCACATGTGAATGGTGCTTACCCCGCACTCGGGTCGCTCTGTGGCTCAGCTAAATCCCGGACAAGCGCAGACATCTTGTCTCTAAATTCTCTCCCCAAAAGATACTTGGTTTCCATAAGCAAAAAAATAACAAGATGTAATGAAAGACAAACCTCATCCCCATCGTCAAGGCTCCAAACTTCGACAATGTCAGTGTGAACAACACTGACACAGTCTTCAAGGATGTGATGGATAAAATCGCGACTGGAGCAAAGGCTACGCCAATAGCCTATGTTTGGGATAGAAGGTGTCAGGATTTATCTGGTGATATAGCAGTGATACGTTGTACTCACGGCTACACCCAACCCTGCGCAGCACTGTGAGATTTTCCTATTTAAGACCAAGGGTGACGTTACGTACTCGATAGTGGCCTGAATAATCAGCACATCACTGAATCTCTGTGCCACCGACCATACAAAAGGCACAGAGTGAATTTGTGCGATGCCCTCCCGTGCTCCATGTGAGTACGTTGTGATAAGCGTGTGAGTTGTCGTGATCAATTTGGCGAAAAGATCACCAAATCTTGGCCACGCTGGAAGCAAAAGAATCAATCGAACGTTTTTTCAAGCAACACATATGGAAGAGTAAGTACTGGAAACAATCTCAGTTGGGATGTTTCTGAGGTTCCCCGAGAACAGTGTGTGGAAGGATTGTTCGTACATCCCATAGGCATTGGCCCTCGCTCTTTCATAGAAATGGGCTTTACCCCCCATATCGGATAGAACCCGGTTGACGACCAGGTCGAACTTCGTGGATACGAGGACAACCGGGACAACTGTTGCCAGTTCAGTTAAGTAGAAAAGATAATTTCAAGTTCGCTCACCATTCAGTCTGAGAATTTCTGCAATCCCCTCTCCGAGGTTTCCCTCGATGACATCTGATGTAGGCACACATATCCTAAGTTAGCATTACAGTAATCAGATAATCGTTATCGCTATCACAAACATGGGACCTTCACCAAATCGCGTGTAGTCTTTGCAACGCTGGGCAGGTTGAACCACTGCGACTCGTAATAAACCGCCGAATGGTTTGTATATCTTGGCCAACTCCAGGTTGAAATGCAGAACACTCGTGGACTATAAGACGGGCGTTTTCGGGTGGAATAAAGCCGGCATCGATATCGACTGTCTTGCGCTCGTTTTCTAGTACAGTCTTTCTCTGAGGTACAATCAGTCTGGTTGGTGGAACTGGTAAATGTACAATGCCTGTAGACGCACCGGCATATCCACTTTGAAGATAGAGTCGATGAGTGATGACTTGCCGGAGTCACTCTGTTGTAGAAGCAGGATTAGCTTGAACTGGGAGATTATCACACAACCGCCACTGCGCACCTTGCCAACGACCAGAATTCTGAATCTACAAAACAATTGTAACGTTAATTTCTACAAGAAAGTGTCTGGATGCATACCTGGGGTTATCATAAAATACTTTCCGCACTGTGGGTGTGAATTGTCGGTGGCCACCACGATTCCCGTCTAGTAAGTTGTTTGTTCCTGGTATTGAACAGGGATGGCTTTGTATTGTAGTTTCCGGGTTGTCGTTGGAAAGGTGTCCGGAAGCGGGCACAGTCCTGACCACGACAGGCGACGGTATTGTTGACTGAAGTAGTGGAAGCGCCGACACTGTCTTACGGACTGCGCCAGGGCGGTATGACGAAGACACAACTCTCGATCCATCGGGATCGAGTTGCCGGCGCTTGGATGTTCCTGTACTGGGTTCGGGAGGCAAATAAGCAGTCGTTCCGGTAACGCGTTGGGCAGTGTCGGGTGCGGGCGGGGACGGCGAGGGCACAAATGTTGCCATGTCGAGTGGCAACAAGACCTGGGGCGTTTGGTGACCATATTTGGATGCCTCGTTTTGGTGAATTCTGCTCGCAGTGCCTGAGGCTGTCAAGGGCGGCGAAGGCGAAGGGAAGGTTCCACTGCGGAGGACAGTTGAACCATACGGGGTCGCTTTTCCATTGTGTGTCGACCTGCGCGTAGGTGGTGGTGGATTGGATGGTCGGGACGAAGTGGTTGCAGACGACACCACGACAGGTGGGGTTGGCGTGGGCGCAGGCGTCGCTGCCGCTGCCGCTGACGGGTTCCCCATTGCCAGTGGCAGAGTCGGAGGGAGATCGATTTCAACAGCCTTGCTCTGGAAACACCCCATGGGTCAATGTGGGGAGTTCCTAAGACCTCAGGAAGACAATATATGTCGAAACGGAAGCGGGTACTTGAAACACACACGAGAGCTTGAACACGAGGTCGCAATGCACTTTCACTGCCCACAGCCAGTTACGTTGCTTCAATTGCAGGCTGTGAGAACGTCGGGGAGCCTGAGATTCCGAGGTGGCGGGTCACCACATAGGAATACAAGAACGCAGTCTCGCGACTCGTGAGAGATCGCATTGCACGGTTTCGGTGCGTAGTACGCATCATGCGATGTTAAAGCTTGGTGGTTGATATTATCAAATTCTACGCCACATCAAAATCAATCGCGATGTTCCATGCGCTGGCCGCGCGCGCTACGGCCGTTTTGACCATGAGCACAGTACCTTTGTAATTTCCCTTACCTTGGACAAGGAAGATCTTAGGATTCTCTGTGTTATGTTTTTTCCAACCGATTTGTCGGCGTCTGCCAATGGTCACGTGTTTGCTTTTATTTCGTTATTTTAAGTTCACCGCTGGGCGGGCGAAGGAAGGGGCCATCGCGCGCATCACTTTGATCGCGTTCTACAAACACACACTGTGGGCATTTCACAATATGATCCAATTCAGTTGAGAAAAATTCTGATTGGCTAATCACCCAGAATTCTTGGATTACATTGTAAAGATGCCTGCAGTGGTACAAGGAATCACGATGTCAAACACCTCAAGAATCATGCCCACGATATTGCGTAGTTCAAAACCGGTCAACTACCTGCTTTAATTAACACTCTGACTCAGTTGTGCTTCTACGTACGCTCTTCCAGCCGGGAATCAAATGTCGTAGTCGTAATGTTCCAGGCGGAATAGGGGGGAAGACATTAACATACGACATTTATGCCAACTCCTGTGCTCCGCATTTTATATGCACACCAAACCTACACCAGGTTAACGCAAGAATGAGAACACAGTGCATGTGAAAAAGTGTAGGTCTGCAGAGGGCGTCAAAGGTAAACGTAGCTGTACCATGCTCGGAAGTGGCGGAATGTGCAGGGACAAGACAGCAAAGCTGTACTGCGTAGTCCACGTCCTGTCCTACGCATAGCCCCACCAGTAGGTGTGGAGCGAGAAAACATGACGGAGGCGCACCCATTTCATGAAATTCCGCAGCTCTGGAGCTCCGGAATAGTTGGATTTGCCATCGAATTCATGACCACCACGAATATCCCTCCTTTTTTGCTCGTGTATTTACTGACGCAGCGGAAGGCCTACAACATGAGAGCGATATAAAATAAGGATACGCGATACACATGATCGGTGAATGTATCAGGGTCCTTTGATGTGCAACGCGAGGAAGCAGCACGATGGCTATTATTTGTCTGTGATGACCATGTCAGATCAAGTATGGCAACTATGACGGTATATATCCACCGAGGTAAAATGCACATCAATGTCAGCGTCGTGTGATCTGGGTCTCAATGCGAATGGCAGGGCGATAACAGCTCAAAAACCACCGACTAAGTAAACGCGGGAGCTGGGAGAGTTCTGGGGTGATAGAGAGGCTTTGGGACAAACAGATTTGGTAAAAAGCGGGCGTGAAGACCTTTTCCACCGAAAGAGATATTGCCGACAAGATGTGTGGCGAACGCACAAATAAACAGTTCCAGATAACCTTGCGGGGACCACCCAACTGGGTCAGTGAGCGAGCCACGATATAAAATACGGACGAGAAGATTCCAAGTCTTCCAAATTATCATCATGTCCTCCCACGTGCCTCAGGACCTGATGGGGTTGGCTGTTCCAGTGGCTAGGCAATCAACGTAGCGCAAGAGTAGAAGGGTCCCAATAAGGCTCGGACTCAGGGTGTCCGTTAAAGATAAAATGTGGGCTTGTGCATCCACTCGGCCTAAGAATCGTTGGGATACACTAAATCCTTCGCCTTGGATGGGCCGCAGCTCAGCTTGGGAGAAGCCGGACAGGAGGCAGTGGGCTCGCTGCCTAGACTTTACCAACTGCGGCCTAGTGCCCGCGCACTAACGTGCTGTAGTAGCTTAGCCCAACTGGCAATCCGTGCCTGAAGATTTTCAAACACAAGGAAGATGCTTTGGACAAGTATCGAGGTTCCCAAGTCCCTATGACCTCAAAATTTGTTGTGCACGCCTGTGATGACAGTTATCAACCAACCAATGTTGACCCTTAGGCCTCTAGAGTCAGGACTTGAGGGAAGGGCTGCTCAATGATAGCCAGCGACCCGGATCGACATTTTAGTTTGGTTTCGTGCCTGAGTTTGAAATTTCAAAGCCACCACGACCGCATGTCGTATGAGTGTCGTATGACCCTGATCATCACATCATCCATACTATATATATCCGTCCGAGTTCGCCGTGGTTCATGAATACAGTATGGGAAAATATCACCGGTATATCACCGTCCAGTCGGTGGGCAACACGTTGCGTCTGCATGTTTTGTTGGACAAGGCTGCAGTATATACCATCAGTCTGTAAGATATCAGGATAAGTCTCTAGGAGCTCCAGGTGTGGCAGTAGGCGGGGCGGGCGAGTGGCGGGCGCACTCCTTATACTGTGCCCCCGTGTATCGTATTATCAAATTTAGATAACGTGGTGTGGAACGTGCTGTCACAGTCCTTTTCATTGTATTTTATTGCGCCCAAGGTACGCCCTCATCTTCGTTTCCCACGCCACCTTTTTTTCCCTCCAAGAGCCATACTATCCCTGCCCATCACATTGGACACCCCCACCATGTCGGACACTTCAAATATCTCATCCAATTTTTGTCCCACTTATACCAAACTTTGTATATAGCATCAAATACACTATATTAACACTCTCCAGGCCTTTTTATTGTGTGATGTCACCGCCAAGGGTTTGGCCGCAACAATAGACCAAGTCGATAGTTGCCTAGTAGTTCTTCAAGTGGTTGAGCTAAGTCTCACAGTGACTTAGACGACTGATAGAGTAGGAGTTACCGCTTGCTGCACTACAATGCAGTAGCCACTCCTCTGAGGGAAAGGGGAAGGGGGAAGGGGAACGATATGAATTGAGACAGGAGACTCAACTTGCCGTCTTAGGGACGTCAAGGAGTCCTTCTTATACTACAAGACAAGTACTAAGAATAACTATGCCAGCACACTACTCCACTATGACTAGGTATCCTAGGTATCCTAAGAATAACTACTCCACAGTGAGTCATGATCCGGTACAGTAATAGAACACTCCACAATGACTCTTATATCGTACAATAATAGCACAGCTCCATAGTGACTCACCACTCCACAATGACTTGTCGATTTCCTCATATGGCCAGTTCCAGAACTTACAGGAGCGCGGTGCACAGCACCACTCCAGGCCAGTTGCAGAGTATGTCTCAATTATCCCAGAGTGTCATAGGGCATGTGCTTTGTTTATTCTATGCCAACAAGTATATAGATTATTATGTGCATGAAATTGTCTTTTAACTTAGTCTAAAAGTAAAAGTCAGAAAAGAATGAAAAGTACAAGTAGAAGTCAGTAAAGTAGCCTAAGTAAAAGTACAAGTCATCTCAAAAAAGTAAAGTGCCCTAAAAGACATGAAGACCAAGTAAAAGTACGTGCAGTTTTCCTGATGCCAAGGTCAAAAAAAAACAATGAACAAACGAGAATCAGTAATTCAGTAGCAGGAGTAGTCAAGAAAACACCCATGCACTCATGCTTTGGACCATGATCACGCCGATTTCGAGGACCAAGGTAGAACAACCACATCAGACTCAGGCTAGGCTGGTAGTGGTAAGGCCTGTAAGGAGGCCCGCGTACCGGTACACGACCGTCGACACCCCGCCGGGGCCCGGGCCAAAGTGCGGCCGTCCATATCACCTCGTCTTCCTACTACACATATCAAGCTTCTATTGCTATTATCTCACATCCCCACTGTCCATTTTGTGGCCTAAGAGATAAAAAATTGCGGGCCGAGCCGCCCTACTATATTTGTGCTCGGGCTCAACAAGTATCCTTAGGTTTCCTCTAACGATACATTACATTCATAGAACACAAAGGCCGATGACTCGGAACGTCTGGAACGCCCTCGTTTAGTTATTAATAACAATAAGCAGAAGTCGCAGCTGCTGCCAACTAAGGTTACGATGGCTACAAGGCGGCCCTATTTTCTTCCAGCGTATCTCTGAAGCGGCCACTTCTTTAACGATCTCCCCCGTAGTTGCACTGTGCCTAGTGGGAGAGTATATAGGGCTCTCAAAACCACGTGAATATATTATTAAAGCTACTCATTTGCATGTTCAACAGTTCGACCCTCTCCTCCATTACTCATGCATGGCACTAACAGTTCCCATCTTCAATAGGGCGATCTCATCCAATGTTATCCCGAACCATGTCGCCAAGCCTCTCAGTCACTTCTGGATGTTGGTTGCGTGTCCTGATCCCCTTACTTTGATTCCCATTCCGAGGAATGAGTGTCTGTGCGAGGAACATGATGGAAGCCCTGAAACCTCGACAGTGCCCTCCCAGGTGCAATTCCCTCCTACCCGTCGTGCTGTCGCCACACATCACCCACGTAGCTTGATGGTGCCAACTGCGTATCATTCTGCGCTCATCGGTTCTGCCACCCTGCCCACCGTCCATCCAAAACCGGTGATCGCCTCTATTCAGTTCTCGCTGCCAGCAGGTCTTCCTATTCATAATGACCCCTACAGGCCCCACTCGTACTGCGCTGCCACAGCTTGATGGCCTCACTCAAGTTCTCTTCGTACTCTCCACTATCCGGTACGATGACTTGGAAACATTTCAGGACGACTATGCACCTGTGCAGCTCCCCAGACCAACAAGACCTTCGCGCACTTGTACAGCCCTCCGCTGCGCATAGTTCCGCCCTTTTTGCGCCACTACAATCAGAAGCCGACAGGCACTTTCACGAAGAGAAGTCTTGTCAGTATACAGTTGCGCCGAGACCTTCCCTCGCCCTAGCGTGCTCACGTTGTATCGCAATGCTGTCGTGGCAGGTCCGAGCGAACGATCGCGTACGTGGCCGAGATCGAGGACGTTCCGTGTTGGCCGTATGGGTGCAATAGGCGAGCAGAATGCGATTTTTTTGCGTACATCCACGTGGCGTGAAGCTTCCAACCGCCGCTATCCCCAGACATCGCCGGTGCTGCTCGTAGATGCGCACGAGGCGGAGGTGCAGCCGCGCCCAATGCTACAAGCTCGCGTGGGGCAGCCACGCCGCATCTCCAAGTGCATCGCCCGGGGACACGCAGTGGATACCGCAGGTTGCTCAGGCAATGCTAACTGATGCCCCACCACCACCCCTGGGTCATCGCTGTTTGATCGCTGTTTGAAGGGTCGCCAGGACAGACGCAGATCTTCAAACTCACGATCCCTGATTCTATCGTATCCAAGAGGCTTGAATATCATTGGGCATTTTTCTAACCTAGCTGATTAGTGATACCAAGGAATGCTAAAGCCATCTCACCATTTTCAGCGTCTACCTAAGTCATGATGGAAACACCTTCGCCCAGAGTGGGTATTGGCGCAGCCCTGCTCCGAACTCGATTTCTCCGGGCAGGCCGTAGAGTCTTCACGCCAATCTTATTGACGTCTGGAACTTTCCTGACAAGAATATTTTATCTCTTCTCCCACAAGTTGTATTGTTTCCTGGACACCAGTGCCCGCGAGTCGAGCGTTCAAGGCTGATCTTCTCACTTCGTCCAAAACCTAAGTGAGCCACCAACCAAACTTTCATCAGGATGTGCACAGCCTACATGAATCGAGTGAGACAAGACGCTTGGCGGAGTTACCATTTACAGCTCCGAACCGAATGTGTCCAGCAGACGCACCATTTCCTGTGGAACCTGTTACGCCGTACAACTCGGCGATGGTCCATAATCTTTTCCAGGCCTCCCACTGGCAGCGAGGTATCATACCATGGAGTTTGGTCGGTAGTGAAAGAATCGACCCGATTGTTCGATTTCACACTTGACCCTTTGTCGGCAGTTGGATTGCTTTGCTTTGCAGTGGCATTTACCGTAACTTCAAGTTACCGATTCTTCGTGCTTTCACCTCCGGGGCGCTGTTGCACGAGCACATATCACCTTCCAACCGTCATCAATCTCCCTTGCCTCTTCCATGTGATACGTGTGATACCGTATACCAATTGCAATTCGGTCTTACTTTTTTTTGCTCTCAAGCAAGGTGCCGCCAACCAACCACTGGCCTGTCTAGCTAGACCAAGCATCTCCATCTAGTCCCATCTGCGTTGGCAGGCAGCGTCGTCAGTGGCGCTCGGCCTAGCATTTGGCAAATTCTGCTAGCGCTGTGTCCTCGCTCAGCGTTAATCTTTCAGATGTACCTCGAGTGAGGATCTTGGCCCCGCGGCCATAAGTTCAAGTCATTAGAAGGAGTACGGAAGGAAGGACCGTCACGTGCGGCTACATCCCAGACGCTACGCTCCAGGGTGGTGGTGGGTGAAGACAACTGGTAGCGCAAAAAAATTCAGGTGCCTCCAGATATAGATCTCAAAGGGGTGGAAGGAGAACACACGCATACGCGAGTGCAAAGAGGAGGAAGACGACATAACGCCTTACTGTCCAGGGCTTTCAGTTCGGAGGCCCTACTTACACTGTATCTCTAGTCCAAAGGGGGGACAAGACAAGAGCGCGATCGAGGGAGATAGGCAACATGGAACATCGAGTGAAATCATGGAGTCAGAGGGGGGAAAGGGGTCGGATACTGCCGTATCCGGCTAACCCGCCCGAAGTCGCGTTTTTTTGATCTGATCACCAGTGAAAAGTTCTTATCCGATGAGTAAGATGTAGTTGAAGTAGCTACCAGCCCCCAATCATCAAGTCGGGCGCATGAATGTGAACGGAAATCGACGCTAAGCTTGCGTCCCTAAGATAGTTCAGCAGTAGTGATGAAAAGGTAAAATTTCGGAATGAGACAGGGGTTCGAGCGACGTGGGCTTGCGCGCAAGGATACAGAGACATGTGAGGGGGAGGATCTGCTGAAGATAAGGGATGAGCGCTGAGCACCGGGACAAGAGCGCGCGGCGGACAGGCGAGTGCGCGAGCTTGGGGACAGAGGGCAGACAAAAGGATTCTACAAACATTACAGGGTATTTTATACAAATTCTGAGACAAAGGGAGAAGAAACACGAGACAAAAATGAAGCGGAAGCAAGCGGCCAGAACGGGAAGGTGCGGATAACGACCCGACGCGTGTGGGAATTGGCGTTGGCACTTTTGATTTGGTACATGCATTTTTGATATACATATATATACAGGTTTGTTTGGTTTTTGCATGGGATTCCTTGCCCAGATGCAACACAAAAATGGCCCTTGGGTGGTTTGAACCAATGAGCCACCAGGACAAGTGCTCGTCAGTATATATATATATATATATTATAGAGAATAGTATGTTGCTGTCGTTGTAGCAGCCTGCTAGTTCGAACCATGCCAGGGCCTTTTTTTTCTTCTCATTTGCGACACTGCCTATACTAGTACCTCACAGTTATTATTAGGCAAGATCTCTCAATCAAATTGTTTTTCATTTTTTAAGGTGAAATTTAGAGTCCAAACAAAGCTTTGTTAAGTTGCAGTTGCCACTGCTTGGGTTTTATCCGGCCGTCGGCTGGAACTGACAATGCACACAAAAAAGAACAGGTGTAATTGAACCCCGGAGTTACTCCGCTGCGGTCGGTGACCGGTGACCGGTGACCTCGGAAACGTAGACGCCCCAAAAAAACAGTTGACGCGTACATGGTTTTCCGGAATCGCTGTAAGTTTAACGTGAATTCAACGTAGCTCTTGAGCTGGTTAACTATGCGACAAAGCGTAAATGGTTGTCCAAAGATCGTCACGCAGTACGTACTTGAACAGTATTATAAGTGAATATGAAGATTAATGCCAATAAAATGCTGATGGCGTCGTACAAGGTACATGCATGGCAGGTGGGTGTGGATGGAGAAGAATGAAATCTGATGCGACAGGAGATATAGGGAGGATATGCAAAGGCAGAGGAATGTAAGATCAAGGAACTGTAGGTGAGGAGCTTGTGACCATTTTCAGGGAGGTGAGCGCATACAGAAAGGTTGATTATAGTGAATGATACCTGCCCGAGCAACACACTTAGTTGCTACCGGAGTGAGGCGTACAAGATTGTCTGATCAATTCAGTAATTTTGCCAATGATCGGGTCGTTCCTGCTATGGGCAAACGAATTCCCCTCTGTAACAAACTGGCGAATGTCCTTGTGAATTCGCCTATGGAGGCCAGACGCAACGTGATGGTTCATAGCCTGATGGACTTTGCTGGCCGATACGGCGTGGCCAGAAACAAAGATCGAACATAGGATGACGGTAAGGTCGACGATGTAACCCATCATATAGCGGATATTTTCGACACTGGAGTGTAGATTAGCTCAATACTGTATCTTATGATCAATAAACCACTTACCTATTTTGGTATACGTTGCTACCCCGCTGCGCCATGGCCATGGGAATATGAACATCTTGCATACGATTAAGCCTAGAACTTTCGGAAATTCGATATCCTCAACTCTGGTGCTTCTCCACAGGTGGATGATGCTCACCCCGCACTCGGGTCGCTCGGTGGCTCAGCTAAATCCCGGACAAGCGCAGACATCTTGTCTCTAAATTCTCTCCCCAAAAGATACTTGGTTTCCATAAGCAAAAAAATAACAAGATGTAATGAAAGACAAACCTCATCCCCATCGTCAAGGCTCCAAACTTCGACAATGTCAGTGTGAACAACACTGACACAGTCTTCAAGGATGTGATGGATAAAATCGCGACTGGACCAAAGGCCACGCCAATAGCCTATGTTTGGGATAGAAGATGTCAGGATTTATCTGATGATATAACAGTGATACGTTGTACTCACGGCTACACCCAACCCTGTGCAGCACTATGAGAATTTCCTATTTAAGACCAAGGGTGACGTTACGTACTCAATGGTGGCCTGAATAATCAGCTCTTCACTGAATCTCTGTGCCACTGACCATACAAAAGGCACAGAGTGTATTTGTGCGATGCTTTCCCGCGTTTTTGAGTACGTTGTGATAAGCCTGTGAGTTGTCGTGATTAATTTGGCGAAAAGATCACCAAATCTTGGCCACGCTGGAAGCAAAAGAATCAGTCGAATGTCTTTTCAAGCTACCACATATGAAAGAGTAAGTACTGGAAACAATCTCAGCTGGGATGTTTCTGAGGTTCCCCGAGAACAGTGTGTTGCAGGATTGTTCGTACATCCCATAGGCATTGGCCCTCGCTCTTTCATAGAGATAAGCTTTACCCCCCATATCGGATAGAACCCGGTTGACGACCAGGTCGAACTTCGTGGATACGAGGACAACCGGCACAACTGTTGCCAGTTCAGTTGAGTAGAAAGGATAATTTCAAGTTCGCTCACCATTCAGTCTGAGAATTTCTGTAATCCCCTCTCCGAGGTTTCCCTCGATGACATCTGATGTAAGCACACATATCCTAAGTTAGGGTTACATTAATCAGATAATCGTTATCGCTATCACAAACATGGGACCTTCACCAAATCGCGTGTAATCGTTGCCACGCTGGGCAGGTTGGACCACTGCGACTCGTAATAAACCCCCGAATGGTTTGTATATCTTGTCCAACTCCAGATTGAAATGCAGAACACTCGTGGACTATAAGACGGGCGTTTTCGGGTGGAATAAAGCCGGCATCGATATCGACTGTCCTGCGCTCGTTTTCTAGTACAGTCTTTCTCTGAGGTACAATCAGTCTGGTTGGTGGAACTGGTAAATGTACAATGCCTGTAGACGCACCGGCATATCCACTTTGAAGATAGAGTCGATGAGTGATGACTTGCCGGAGTCACTCTGTTGTAGAAGCAGGATTAGCTTGAACTAGGACATATCACACGACTGTCACCGCGCACCTTGCCAACAACGAGAATTCTGAATCTACAAAACAATTGTGACGTTAATTTCTACAAGAAAGTGTCTGGATGCATACCTGGGATTATCAGAGAATACTTTTCGCACTGTGGGTGTGAATTGTCGGTGGCCACCACGATTCCCGTCTAGTAAGTTGTTTGTTCCTGGTATTGAGCGGGAATGGCTTTGTATTGTGGTTTCCAGGTTGTCGTTGGAAAGGTGTCCGGAAGCGGGCACAGTCCTGACCACGACAGGAGAAGGTATTCCTGACTGAAGTAGTGGAAGCGCCGACACTGTCCTACGGACTGCGCCAGGGCGGTATGACGAAGGCACAACTCTCGATCCATCGAGATCGAGTTGCCGGCGCTTGGATGTTCCTGTACAGGGTTCGGGAGGCAAATAAGCAGTCGTTCCGGTAACGCGTTGGGCAGTGTCGGGTGCGGGCGGGGACGGCGAGGGCACAGATGTTGCCATGTCGAGTGGCAACAAGACCTGGGGCGTTTGGTGACCATATTTTGATGCCTCGTTTTGGTGAATTCTGCTCGCAGCGCCTGAGGCTGTCAAGGGCGGCGAAGGCGAAGGGAAGGTTCCACTGCGGTGGACAGTTGAACCATACGAGGTCGCTTTTCCACTGTGTGTCGACCTGCGCGTAGGTGGTGGTGGATTGGATGGTCGGGACGAAGTGGTTGCAGACGACACCACGACAGGTGGGGTTGGCGTGGGCGCAGGCGTCGCTGCCGCTGCCGCTGACGGGTTCCCCACTGCCAGTGGCAGAGTCAGAGGGACATCGATTTCGACAGCCTTGCTCTGTAAACACCCCATGGGACAATGTGGAGAACTCCTAAGAGCTCGGGAAGATGATATGATGTCGAAACGAAAATGGATAGGTGAAACACACACGAGAACACGAGGTCATAAGGCACGTTCACTGCCAACAACTAGTTACGTTGCTTCAACCGCAAGTTGTGGGAGCGTCGGGGAGGCTGAGATTCTGAGCTGGTGGTCACCACATAGGAACGCGCGAACGCAGTCCTGCGACAGATTCGTTGTACGCGACGTTACAGTAAAGCCGTGGTTGATACGAAATTATGAAAGTCTACGCCACATCAATTGGGATGTTCCGTGCCTGGCCGGATACACACTACATCCGTATTGACCATGAGCACAGCATATCTTTTCTGTTCTGGCCGATTCCAACCAAGACTTTTTTATTTGGAAAGCATTACAGCAGTAGACTTTCTCATAATGCATAACATAATATGATGGATAAATCTCTTATTGCATAAGCTTTTCACCGAACCACGGTATGGGATGCAGGGAAAAAAATAGGATGCATAATAATGCATCAGCCTGACGGAGAAACAAATGGATTACAGATAAGTTAGCTGCTGCAGCAAAATCCAAAAAACCAAAATCCAACCTGGCATGTCTTTCCACGTGGTCACCACAGAAGCGGCGGTCTCATGCATAGTATAATCATTTTTGCTGTCACTCACCGGTACTCACCCTTACCGTACATCGGTGTCGTTGCGATTGCGACGTCTTGGCTAGCGCTCCTGTACTGTAGTCAACTGCAGGCCTCGACATTATTCACCATTAGCGTCTGCTGTCTCTCCCTCTAGCCCTCATTCACATATATTGACTGTCTATCTCACTATCTCGTATTCTTGACGATGACCACTCCACCCAATTATCAAGGCTTCGATCTCGAGGCTCAACGAGCTACCTCACTGCCTCTCGGTGTGTCCTTTCCTCTTTCCTTGAGCCAACAGTTTTAGTAATTCAGGAGGAGCAAGAGGTGGGAATAAGCGAGGGACCTGAGATGGCTCACCCGAGCAGTGACACGAGATCAGCACCGCCGTCAGTGTCTTTCAGTCCAGAAGTCGACCTCGATGCAGTGTCACATGGCAATGGTGTGGTCTCGATTCCCCCTTACCACCTCCAGCGTGCCATACCAACACTTCATTAAATAGAACATGGGGGAAGCGAGGTCAACGTCCCCCGATCTAGGCATGACGATGCAACCGTAGATCCGATTCAGACACAAACCACCAACACAGGTATGTATATCCCTTGGTATCGGAGGTCTCAATGATCTGACGGAGTCCTGAATAAGTTAACAATCCATCTGAACAAGAACCCGAAGAGAGGCGAGTAATAGGGGACTTCGATGGTAGTGCCAACGCGCTCTGGACTCTTTACGGAAAGGAAGCAAAGAGTTACGACGAAGCCCGCATCCAAACCCTGAAAGATGACATGGATGGTGTCCTTATCTTCGTCCGTTCATATTTTCTTCATGCATATTACCGACTGGGTCATGCTGATCCATCCATCGCCTTACAGGCAGGTTTATTTTCAGCTGTCCTCACCTCGTTCATAACCGACAGCAAGCAGAACTTGAAACCTAACCCTGCAGAGCAAACGGTGTATTTTCTCCAAAAAAATGTCGCCCTCCTCACTCAGATATCCCAACAAATTTCCGCCATCGCCCCACAGACCTCTATCCCTCCTGCTCAGCTACCCCCTCTCCCCACTTTCAACAAATCCTCATCAGATATCCGCATAAATGTATTCTGGTTCATGGCCCTCGTCTTCAGTCTTTTCGCAGCACTCTTCGCAATCCTCATCCAACAATGGGTTCGCGATTACATGCACATCTTCCAACGGTACAGCGACCCCCTGAAGAGTGCCCGACTTCGGCAATACTTGCGCGAAGGATCCGAAAAATGGTACATGCCTGTAATGGCAGATTCTGTACCTGGTCTTCTCCACGTGTCTTTATTCCTATTCTTCGTGGGGCTTTGCGACTCGGTATGGAATCTCGACACGAGAGTTGCTCTATGCACTACTGTTCCCATCGGTGCCGGCGGCTTGCTCTATACATTCACGATAACTGCACCCGTCATTTATCCACAGTCGCCTTACCAGAACTCATTTTCTGCCCTTATCTGGTATTTGATCCAGAAATTGGGTGGCCAGAAACACAAGGACCGAGGTCCCGGCGGAATGCTAAGGCCTGTGGACTGGACCATGGCTCTGGAACGGATGCAACTTGCGATGGAAGAGACGGAGGAGCGCAAGGTGCGAGACGAACATGCAATTCGATGGTTGGTTGGAAACCTAACCGAGGATGCCGAAATGGAATCATTAACGATGGCCATCCCTGGCTCATTTAACGCGGAATGGGGCTTGGAAGTGTGGAAGAGGGTCTCTAGAGTCACCGAAGTCGCCGCAGAACCGCTCGTCCATCGTTCAGCACCCGTCAGGATCGCTCGGGCTGTATCTGGTTCAATTGATCCTGTACTCAGGATGTGTGCTACCAGAAATTTTCCGGCGGGTGCGGTGGCCCATTTACCAAATGCTCATCCGCACAACGTCACTCAGGGAGAGAATGTCGTGGGCGAGCTCAGCAGACGTGTAGCTCACTTGTTGGAGACCTGCAAGAACCGTGGCCTTTTTGCCAGCGATGAACTATGGCGTACGCGTACGCGTGCGTGTATCGAGACTGCTGCGTCGCTCGTATCCTGCGCCAATGCTGAACTTGACTGCTTTGGGGATATCGTGGATCTGCTAAGAGATATCGGCAGTGATCAAAAGACGCATGGATCTCAGTCGTTCTCAATGCGCTGGACTTGCCTTTCACTCATGACCATCCGACCGATTCTGAAGGGCAATTGGTCGGTACAGACGCATGCGCAGATCGCTGCGAGGTTCCTCGAAGGGAATGATGGCCTCGGTCATGAAGAAGTCGTCATGGATGCTCAAATGATCGACGATACGTTTGAGAAGGCTTGGAAGGAGCTGAGAGAGTTGA
This sequence comes from Russula aff. compacta, assembly GCA_003313875.1. Lineage (NCBI taxonomy): Eukaryota > Fungi > Basidiomycota > Agaricomycetes > Russulales > Russulaceae > Russula > Russula aff. compacta. Next base: position 25,602 of record QLOT01002248.1, read on the forward strand.
ATCTCGCTCTGACCTGGGAAAAGAACTTAACAGAAGAGCAAGTCAAAACGGTTCTCCGTGACCACGAATCTCAGATCTCAGAGCTGGAGCGCATCAAAATCCAAGCTGACAGCCTCGAAGGGGTCGATCGCGGGGTATTCGAGGTCCAATCTTTCATCGGCATAGTCTCTCATGAAATCATAACTTGCCACTTACCCGGTGTCCAACTCGACGACCTGCATACGGAGCTGGTCCCTTTCGACCAAACTATTGAATTATTCCGTGATCCTCTTCGATTACAATTTATACTCCCCGCCCAGAAACTCAAAAGTATTTGCTCCGTTGTCTCTACATTTCGGAGGATTCTTGGGGAACAATGGGATGCCGATGCCTACCAAGAAGCGCTCAAGAATCTGGGAGCATTCTTCCAATGTCCCTTATGGCAGGCAAAAAACCTTTTGCAGCGACAGTTGTGGCGGCTGCAGGATCTGAGTAATGGTGGTGGGCTTGGCTTTACCGTCGAGCTTTTCTTCCTCGCACTCAGGCAACTCTTAGACATGCCCTCATCAAAAGAATTCCACTCTGCGCTATGTATCGGCACGTTCCGAGCCATTACATGTGACTGGGAAAATAGCAAAGACTCACTCGGGACGCAAAAAGTGCTTCTTGACATGGTTGTGTCAGAACGTGGCATCATTTCCAGCTTCGATTACCCTGCCTATATCAAAGATGAGTTCTTGAAATTGCTATGCAACATTCTCAAAGGACAAAGAGGCCGGCATATTGACAGTGCAGTGTGGCAGCTTAAACATCAAACCCGTTTCGAAGACCGCAATGAACATCCAAAAACATGGTGGGTGAAGGTGCTGGAGGCTATGCCGCACCCATCTTCACAACCGTCATTGTAGCCTTCTTGTTTGAGACCTGCCACACCCTATCCCATTCTCCATAATCCACCCTTCTTTGCATCTTCCCCCATCTTTTTTTTAATCATCTGATGCACCTACCACCATACCCCCACATTGCTGATATCGATCCTCATAATCCTGGTTGAACTGATTCTCTTTGTGCGAATAATTTTATAACTCTCTACATACATGTAATACAGCAGCTGGTATAAGGACCGATACATTATTGTTCACACTGGTGCTACCTGGTTCCTGGTTGAATGGCTACATGATGTGGTGCAAGCATGCAATAGGTAACAAAGGGGAAAGCGCTCGGTAGAAGCCGAAAGGAGAGAAGAAAAAAGAGTGAAAGCTGAATAGAATGTGACGAACGGTGTGCGTGAGGGCCGATTTACATTGAAAGTATTAACTCCATTCTAAGGAGTTGGTAACGCTGAATCGTTCGCTGGGAACCCATGCGAATAATTTTTATATGCCAGTGGGCGTAACACAAAATCGCATGATCAACTCGGTGATCTTTTTAATGAACGGATCGCTGTCGAGGTGCGTGGGCATGGGCATGGGAGCTCCTCTGAAAAAGTTGCGAATTTCGGTGTGGATGCTCGTCTTGCGACCAAAATCAACGAAGTTTCTTATCGCTGACCGTATCCCACGCGGTGACACGTCGCTATCAGACCTGGAAATGCTGGACAGGATAAAGGTGAGATCTACGATGTAGCCCATCACACAACCAACATTCTCTTCTCTGAAAAAAAGAAAAGATAAAGCCGAATAGGTAACGCAAGTAGAACGCGCTCACGTATTCTGGTACGGCTCGTTCAGCCACGCCGGCACGACTATAGCATCTCCCTCTGATGAGGTGTTATTTGATCCAGAACTGCTTGAAAATAGACTTCCGAACGTCTCTACCTGGTCTAGGGAGGTATATGCTGTGCTCACCTTGGGGCGGAGACAGGAGACCTACTTAAGTCTTGAACAAGGTAAGAAATATCCGCTTTGAATGCTTTGCTCAACAAGTACTGATTCCACTGAGTGACAAGGCAACCGGGATTTTTTTAAAAAGGCACACCTTTTCCTTATCAAAGAGGTTCCATCCATAAATAATATCTTCATGAATAACGTCTATGCAATTTTCCATGCTGCGCCCAGTAAATTCACGACTAGACTGTAGGCTACGCCAATATCCTATATGGGCGAGGAGCCTCGTTGTATTGACCCTAATTGTGGAGAAGATATAGTTTACTCACTGCACCGCCCAACCCTGTGGAACGGTATGAGAGAACGAATTCAGGTATAGAAGCAAGATTACGCACTCAATAGCAGCTCGAATGGTGATGTCACAACTTGCCCTCTGTGATACTGACCACGCAAGTGACACACACGATATCCGTGGCTGTGTTTCGGACAACGCATTGTGTGGGCGCGCATTAATAACCGCGTTTGTTGTTGTGACTAGCTTGTCGATGAGATCGGTGAACCTTGGCCCTGCTAAAAACGGGCCAAGCGTCAGACAATCCTTCGCGCAGCAAATGAGAAAGAGTAATTACTAGACACGACCTCAACCGGCACAGGATTCCTGCGAAACAAGGAGCGACAAGACCCCTCGAACATCGTATGTGCGGTAGACCTCGCGCTTTCGTGGTGGTACCGAGAGTCGCCACCTCTGATATCAGCTAGAACTTTGGTGACGATTTCATCGAACTTCGTGAAAACAAGGACGACAGGCACTAATCGCCATCTGTTCAGTTCAATAGAGAGGTATTCTGGAACGCGCTCACCTCCCAAACTCAGAATTACCCTCACCCCCTCATCAAGCCTTCCATCAATAGCGTCTGACACCGTGACACAAATCCTAACCTCGCATTCATCAGCCGTACAGCTTTACAGCCAGCTATAACACTGCTTCCTTACCAGATCGCATGCAACCTTTCCGACTCTGAGCGGCTCCCATCACTGCGTGCGACGATGAAATGTCGGATGGTTTGCAAGTCTTCGCGTTCAAGTCCAGAATACTCATGAACTATAACGTGACGGTTATCGCGAGGACGAAACCCCGAATTGAAAGCAGTTCCTCCGTGCACGTTTACTGGTGCCACCTTATCATTATTACAAGGCGCAGTCAGAGTGGTGAAATAGGGATGCGAAGATAGTTGAATACACACCGACATATCCGCTTTGAAGATAGCATTGATAAGAGACGACTTGCCGGAATTTCTCTGCAATGACACCTGAATTTCACGCGGGACTTGACTAAAAGTCAACACGTACCTTCCCAACAACGAGAATTCTGAATCTGCAGACGATAGGGTAGTGGTAGTTATGACTAGTAGAACAACAGCTGACCGCATACCTGAAGTCGTCAGGAAGGATGCTCTTCACCATGGAGGGGAAAACCCGTCGGCCTTGATTACTCCTGGGTGACACGAGTTCGGGCCTGAGTGCCCCTCCATGTCCACGTTCACCTAAAGATACAGACGCAGACCTAGCCATATGGCCGCGCGCGGGTGGTCCATGCTGAGGTTGCGTATCCACCGACATGGATCTGGACATATAGGAGCGGGGCGAACCCCCTCCCCCACGTTCGTATCCGTGGGAACGCATTATTTGTGGGGGGGTTGAAAGTTGCGGGACGGAGGGCAGCATCATGGGTATATCGCCTACGCGTGGTGAAGGCGGGTAAAGCGGGCGAGCGTGGTTGGATTGCGGGGAGGGGGGTACACCACCGTGATGCGAGGACTGTATGCCTGCAGGCGCTGCTGGGACAGATTGGGTCGTGAACGCATGGCCGCCGTGACGAGCGGCTTCGTGCGCAGGCTCTCCATTATTGTAGCATGGGAATTGTGAGGGAGTGACTGGGGCCGTAGTGAGCTGGGTTGAGAAGTGAGCGGATTGTTGTGTATGATGGGATTGGAGGTTCTGCAGCGGCATTGGCAGGGCGGTAGCCCCCGGGCCAGCCGGAAGCACTGGGGACGAGGGAGGACCAGCTTTACTGCCGCAGCAGCCCATATGAGGAGGCAGTCCGGGTTGGGTTGGAGGCCATATCTAGACGAAGATTAGAACAGGGTATATATAGTATGGAAACCTCCTACGGAACATGAACAGCGTGGTTCTTTGTGAGTTACGTCACACAATAGCGGCTGTGTACTTGACTGCATCAGAGGCAACCACGAGTTTGCTGACTGCTGCGGACCCGCATATGATTTGTGGCTCGTCATCAACAGAAGGGGTAGTAGGGCAGTGTCCATGCATTTCACCACGTTGTCTGCGCGTAGTGAGCGTCCATCACATCATTCAGAACAAGAAGTTTGATACAAAAAACAAGGCAGGACTGCTGCGGAGAAGCGGGTTTGGGAGAGGGCGGGGGCGCCAGTGGCGCGGGTAGAAGTTGGGGTGCTGTGATGCGAGATGTCTGCCCGTGCACGCCCGCATCCTCAAGGCAGCGCTAAATGTACGGTTCGGAGCTAAACTGCCCTGCCCTAGCCCTAGTCATTCATACAGCTGTTATTCCCTATATCCCAATTGTCGTATTCTTAGCATGCTCCTTTGGGACGAAATCTTGGCCACGATCCCCCCCGGGCGTAAACTCGGACATGGAATTTTTCTGGTATATTCGGAGCAGTACAGCCTGAACAACTTGAAGACAGACTCGAACCTGCCATGTGCAGGCGTTCAGATTGTTGATTGTGATTGATCGCTGGGCGTTTGGGTGTATCTATTTAGCCCCATGTCGACCCTGGCCACAGGTTTCATTCACGACTTCATCGCGGCAATGATCGCCCGCATGGTTTTCAAGGAAAGCAGATACGTTCCCGTAAACCACGGATATGCACAACATTTTTTTGATGCCTCCCACCGCAGAACTTGAAATTTCATCCTTTCGGAACCTCATCGGAACCACAACGTGGCTCTCTTTCAATAGCGAACGTCTACCTTGATCTCTTTTTAGCCTCACGTTCCACGTGCATAACCACGTTATAATTATGATCGGGTGCTGTCCGCGAGACCACAAGGTACAACTGGGGGGATTATATTGTAAAGGAACACCCTGATGGCGTCCTGTGCATCCCCATTTTGTTGGTACATGAAAATGAAATACTAACATTACACGCGTTCAAAGCAGGGATGATGAGGCGATGTATGCAACATAAATATAGATGTGTCAGAAAACGTGTTATGGACGCAGCGGCTGTACCTGTGCTTGGCTGAGAAATAAAACGAGATAGATTCCCTATTTTTTGAGGGTGTCCGCGTAAGTTCTTGTGGTATGAGAGCGGGTATGTCATACTTATCGACAGGAATTGGACGAGGGACAAGGAGTTAGTATTTCATAACCGTAGGATGTCCTCCATATTCTGTGGACGAGGGCATCAACGAGTGTAGAGAAACCAACTATAATGCAAACGCACCAATCTCCCAAGACTGCATAGCTGTGGCTCTTGGAAATTATCAAGATCCCCATCGAACCTACCTACTTCGCCGCGAGCTGTCTTCTTTCTTTGGTCGCGTGAGTACTGATGCAGCTCTAGTGCGTTGTCATGGAGCTGGAAGCTAAAAAAAAAGAGGGGGTAGGTGCAGTAGGCGCTTGCGTGAGGCGTAAATATCACGGAACGACAGATCGACGTACTTGATGTGGGACATTATAGCGCCGTACGAAGGATAATTGTTCTTCTCTGATGGGACGTGTCAGACCCGAGTATAGTAGCACTCCATAATGTACACCAACTAAGGTAATCGCACAAGACCCTGGCTAGTGAGGCTTTTGAGCTTTCCCATGAGTGCTGCATGTCCGAGCAAGCAGATAGAGAGAGCTACCAATAAATATGAGGTCACTGCCCAGCTACAGGGGTGCACAAATACTCACAACGTTTGCATGTGGAATTTCACTGTACTTGCACCAACCATCGCAAGCAAAAGTAGGCTCTGGAGAAGCGTGTCGAATCTGAGATGCGAGAAGCATACGCTCTCGTGGGCGTCGGGTTGTCTGTGGCTGTGCTCCAGGAACCAGTTTGCGGTCATCCGCAGGTCGATCCTCGACAAGCGGGGAGACTTCTAGAGGTTGATCTGATCGTTGATCACCATATTGCTGTCCTTCTGTCGCACTTGGATTCAATGGGGGCACCTTAGATGCCGGGCTAGCGAAGTCAATCGCCTGACGGCGCACTAAGAAGCTATTAGCGTATGAAATAGAATCATGGTGCTGAGACGAACCATTGAGATTCTGCATAGTCATCGTTCGGCGCTCGCCCTTGGATTCCCATGGTACGTAGACACGATTACAACGGTGATGCGGAAGGACAAGGATATTTCCCACTCGGCCCGCATCAACAATAGTCTGAAAGACACACCATAAAGGAAAACATAGATAAATAAAGAGCTACGTACCAGGAGGGAGGACCCAACTGGAAGGGGCGGGATAAGGATTTCTTTGAGCTCCTGGAGACCTATTATTGAACACACGCCGTGGAGATGGACTAGAGCGCAAGCTGACATTGTCGAAGATGACCTCTTCGTCACTCGGGACGATGACTATACGGGTTCACATCGGAGAGGGGTCTCTCTGGAGGTGAAAGAGAGCGTACATTTGTCCATGCCATCTTCTTTTCCTACATTTTTTACGTCCCGGTACCCACCACATCCAACGTCTGCGGCTGTCAATTAGATGCTGGGAGATTCAGAGAGGACAGAGGCATACAAATGAAGATGAACTTATCGCCTGGTGCTGCACCAGAAACCAGCGCTTTCAGTTCACGGATCTATGTTATATCTCAATGCGGATTGCAGTGGGGATGATTGGTACTGCGGACCATATTAATGCGAGTAGGCTGGGAGTGTTCTGGGAGCTCAGGGAGGTCCTTGAGCACGACGATGTCTTCCAGGCGATATCCATATGTAGCTACAAGCATGATTACCGTTGAAGGGAAAACTATCAATGGGGCTAATAATCGCGCACTAGTGAGCAGGTCCCGAAAGTGATCCACATCGTTATGAGGTTCATTCAATTGCGACCAGTTTACGTTGCCAGGATAGTTGATACCAACGAGTAAAACCCGTTGCTTCATCGTTGGACCCTTTTTTTTCGTTGTATTCACTGTTTGGAAGATGCTTGCTTCCCTTGGCATTAGCCCCACGAGATGGGTCGAGCACACGGAAAGGGAGAATAGTGCTGAGACAAGTGTCCATGGAAGATACAGTACAAATCATTGGCCGTGTTCCAACTCCCTAGCCAGTGAAATTGGACAAAAACAGCAAAATTTAGTCGATAATCCTTCTACTCTCGGAGACGTTCAGAAAACAAAATGCACACTAAATACAGTACAGGCTGGGTGTACTGGAAAGGAACAATGAGGCCACTGGTAGTTAGATTTTAGATTACTGTAACATTAACCAAGTGCTTACTGTACAGTAATAGGTCCTAAGATTAAAATTTATTATTGAAAAATCCAAACGAGACGCGCACTATCGCACTACTGTATCCTTTCCCTAGTAACTACCACTGTGATCACCATGTCACAGACTCCCCCCACGACCGCCTCGAGTTCGAACTACCAATCCATTCTCGATAGTGCTTTAGCAGCTTACAAGAGGAAGACAAAGGATGACCTTGTTTCCCATCCACTACTTGCAAAGCTCGAAACCTGCCATTCTCCTGAAGCGATCCTGGCCATATTGCGAGAGCAGATCCCTGGGTCACATCAGTATCTGAGTAGCAGTGACAAGTTAACAAGATGTCTCAGTACGATTGTGAAAGCGATCTCTCTGTTCTCCGCGACCATTGGCGGAACCATTGGCCTGGTAGGTCTTAGGGAACGAGTTGTTTCACAACCTTCACCCTGATTTCTTTTTTGAAAGGCATACCCACCCGCAGGTGTGATTTTCACAGGAATTGGCGTCCTTCTTTCAGTAAGGATCTTCCTCGATCCCTTTGCTTGGGTTATTATGACGCCCAAATCTCTCAGGCAGCTACGGCAGTTGGCGATAGCCAAGACATAATTATCGACCTCTTTGAACGGATAGAAAACTTCTTGAAGAGACTGGAGGTTTATATCGATTTGCCACCTACCGCAGGAATGACGGATATCATAGTAAAGATCATGACTGAGTTACTTTCGGTCCTTGCGATAGCGGTGAAAGAGATTAGACAAGGCAAAGCGAGTGAGTTGGTCATCGATCCATACAGATGACACCCGTATTCCTGCCTGTCAGCTTACAGTTTCTTCAGAAAAGTTTCTGAACAAGCTGCTTGGGAGGACTGATATCGACGACGCACTTCGGAGGCTGGACAAACTAACACAAGATGAAGTTCGAATGGCGGCAGCAGAAAGCCTGAAGGCTATCCATGGGGTTGATGATAAGGTCGTTCGTGTTGGAAACGAGCTGCAGGGCGTCAGCATCCAAGTGCAAGGCGTCGATAACAGAGTGAAGAGTTTCGACGACAAAATTGACGCCGTCATCGATGGTGGGTAAATCCTTTCCAACCAGATATCGATACCATCCACTTTATCTGGCTAGGTGGTGATAAGATAAGACAAGAAATGCAACATATCGCTAATGACGTAGGCGACCAGAAACGTTTGTGATCTCATAACAACTTCGCTGGTGACTGTAGAAGCTCATATACTCTGACAGGGAACCAACTACGCCAGGACCTTGCAAAGTGGCTCTCTCCTCCGGATCCATCTATAAATTACAACACGGCAAGCGATGCTCACCACGAAGGCACCACTGTGTGGTTCACTCAAAGCAGCACCTTCAAGAAATGGAAAGAATCTAATTCCTTACTATGGATCCACGGAAAACGTACATTCTCTAGCCTCTGTGCCCTTGCCCTTACTAACAGACGCCCGTATCCGCAGCGGGCTCTGGAAAGAGTGTCCTTTCGTACGTAGTTCCTTGGTTCGTTTGGCTCTGATAGCTTATGTTGTTGACATTGACTAGCTCTGTGATCATCCATGACATCGATGACATCTGTAACACTGGGTCAGGCCATAAGGCCTTCTTCTTCTTTGATTTTAAGGACACTGGCAAGCAGGATGTCCGTGCATTGCTATCTTCTCTCATCGTCCAGCTCAGCAATCAATCTAATTCTTTCTACGACATTCTCCTTCGCTTCTACACTGCACACCAAAGTGGCACGCAGCAACCCAGTATCGGCGGCCTAACGCAATGCCTCGAGAGCATGTTAAGGGTCTCAGGACATGTACCAATTTACCTCATTGTCGACGCACTCGATGAGTGCCCTAACACCACTAGGATGCCGTCATCGCGTGACCAAGTCTTGGCCCTCTTGGAGAAACTCGTCAAATTGAATCTTCCAAGTTTGCATCTATGCGTTACAAGCCGTCCTGAGATGGACATCAGAACTTCCCTCGAGGCCCTGACATCATCGTCTAACCGTGTATCCCTCCACGGTGAAAGGGGACAAAAGGAAGATATTATCCGCTTTGTCAGCGCGGTTGTTAACTCGGACAGGAACATGCAAAGATGGCGGGATGAAGATAGGAGGTTGGTTGTCGAGACGCTCTCCGAGGGAGCTGGTGGCATGTAAGAACACAACCGTATGCTGCTGCTCATGATATTATCTCACAACTTTCCTTAAGGTTTCGTTGGGTTTACTGTCAACTTGAAATTCTGCGCCATTGTCTTCCACCAAGTGTCCGAAGTATTCTGGCGGAATTGCCAGAAACGTTGGACGAGACATATGAGCGAATACTACAAGAGATTCCCAAGTCGAATCGCGCACATGCTCACCGAATGTTGCAATGCCTCACTGTGGCCGTTCGCCCACTGCGTGTCAACGAGCTGGCGGAAGTCCTCGCGATTAATTTTACAGAGTTGGGAGGGGTTCCAACTCTAAACGAAAAACTGCGGTGGGAGGATCAAGAACAAGCAGTGCTTTCGGCGTGCTCGAGTTTGATCGCGGTCGTCGGGGATCAGAATTCGCGTGTTGTTCAGTTTTCGCATTTCTCGGTCAAAGAATTCCTGACGTCGGATCGCCTTGCCACCTCGAAGGTGGATGCTTGCCATTATCAATATATTCGTCCCGAACCTGCGCATACGATCATGATCCAGGCTTGCCTGGGCGTCCTACTCCGTATCGACCGCCAAAGCATGAAGGATCTTCCCCTGGCAGATTATGCAGCAAAACACTTCCACAACCATGTGGAGTTTGGGAAGGCATTATCATACGTACGCGATGGGATCGACTATCTCCTTGACGCAGACAAACCTCATTTTGCCGCATGGCTCTGTGCGCGCGAAATCCTCGATTGGGGTCAGCCACCCAAAGCGACTCCCTTGTACCATGTGGCAGAGTTTGGATTTCGTAACCTGGTGCGACACCTCATTTTGAGGCGTCCAGAGGATGTAGTGGCCCAGGGTGGTGGCCTCGGGACTCCGTTGCATGTTGCAACGGATCGGAGGCACATCGATGTTTTACGGCTATTGCTTGGACAGTGCGTGGATGTGGATGTTTGCGGCCCCAATGGTCGAACTCCGCTACATCTGGCGGCGTTCAAGGGACATTTCAAGATCGCTCAGATGCTAATTGAGCGCGGTGCGAACACTCAAGCTCGGGACAACAATGGCCACACCCCACTAAACTGTGCGCTAGAACCGCGGCGCGGATCCATTGATGTCGCGCGGTTATTACTGAAGCATGGCGCAAGCGTTGACTCACAAGATAATCACGGCTCGACCGCGTTGCATTTTTCGTCCCACGAAGGTAGCCTCGAAGTCACACAGCTGCTGCTCGAGCATGGCGCGACTGTCAACATGCGGAACAACAAGGGCCAGACACCGCTGCACCGCGCACTGGCACTGCTAGTGTTGAGCGAATCCGTTGACGTCGTGCAATTATTATTGGAGAATGGTGCGGACGCTGACGCACAGGATAATCTCTTCTCGACTCCGTTGCATGTTTCGTCGTATGAAGGTAGCCTCGAGGTCACACAGCTGCTGCTCAGGCATGGCGCAACCGTCGATGTGCAGAATAACCACGGCCAAACACCACTACACCGCGCACTGGCACCGGCGATGCTCATGGGATCCGTTGACGTTGCGCGATTATTACTGGAGAATGGCGCAGACGCCCACTTACGGGCTAGTGATGGCTCGACTCCGCTGCACCTTTCCTCGTACAAAGGTAGCCTCGAAGCCACACGGCTGTTGCTCGAACATGACGCAATTGTCGACGTGCGGAACAACCAGGACCAGACACCACTCCAAGTTGCGTCAGTGCAAGGACACCAGGATATCATTCAGTTGCTATCGGAGCGTGCACAGAGCGGCGGGTAGAGTTTTAGCGACAGTTATTCAGTTATTCGCCACTGATAGCCCAATATTGCTAAATTAGCGCTTGTCCTTTGGCATAAGAGGGACGATACAGTACAGTATGCCCAAGTTGTTGACCAATCAATTTCGGTTAGACTTATTTGGCTGATAAACAAACGTGCGAAACTGTAGGCGCCGTGCAACATGCACAGGCAGGCTGCCAACCACGCCTACAG
>QLOT01002263.1:0-12445 GCA_003313875.1 Russula aff. compacta
AATGGGATCCGCGGTAGAATTTAGAGTGATGTGGTGAATAATGGAGCCTGGGCTCCCTATGAGACGTATCTCGCCCTCCTGTCAATCAAAAGCGGTCTGGCTCTGCACGCTTGTGCGGTGCACGGTACATCCCAGAACCCTACTTTACTTACGAACAACTTTACGTCTTGAGGGCCCGTCGTGAGTACTTCCTGGGTCTGGGGGTGAGCTGAGTTGGGCCTTGCGTTTGGGTGCAGAGCGTGATGGGTTGCCGGTGTTTGAGGGAGGAAGGGCCTCGGGGGGGTGTTGCGGCGTGAGGAGGATTTCGATGTCTTCCGACATCTGATCGGAGTTGCGGTCCTTAGGAGGGGGGGGGCGCTGCTTCCACTTCCGTACTGTGGCACGTGTGCCAAAGGCATAGAGGTACCGCAAGTTTAGGAGCGCCTTGGCTTTGGAGCCATCTGGGTCCTCGAAAGCCACGACGAGAGACGAAGACAAGCCAGGTTGGTAACAAGAGGGGGGCTTAACCCAGCTGGGTTTATGGGCTATGATGAGGGATGAGTAGGAGGGGTTCTCAGTGGCGAGAGCTATATGGCACTCGTCCGGGGTGAAGGCACCCCGACTGGGTGAGACTCCAGTCGGTAGACTGTTTATGAGTAGCTTGGACCATTTGACGTTGGCCTTGATTGGAGGTGTGGAGACATTTGGGGCAGCAGCAGAGAATGCCTTGGCGAAGGCCGAGGCGAGGGTGGGAGAGGCGAGCTGGAGTTGGTGGGCAGTGGCCTGATGTCCCCCCGTTACAACCAGGTTCCCTTTTGCAGTCCACCGTGTGGCGGAGATGTGCAGCTGATTGTTGGGGGTGGCTGTTAGTGCTGTATTGAGGACAGTGCAGATCTCCTCCGGCCGGGGCCGGGGGATGTCCTTGCCGAATGGAGAGTGACCGAGCGAAAGAACCAGGCTTGGGTTCGCTGGCTTGGCCGTGGCTTTAACCGCGTACGTGGAAGAGGGGTTGGTGGGCGCAGGGTTGGTGGCACCACGTTGTTTCGGTGTGGGCGTGGTTTTGGAGGGGGTGGCAGTCTTCCGCTGAAGACCAGAGACAGCCTTGGTAAGCTCTTGAAGGGAGGACTGGATGGATTCGATCCGGAGGTTGACGAGCTCCGAAAAGTCTACAGAGGAGTCAAGGTCTGGGAAGATGACCTCGTGTTTGAGATGGGGCCGTATAGCAGGGCGAGTGCAGAATTGATTCAGGGTAATAGCAAGGTTTTCCAAGTCAGGCTGGGGTGCGTCCACGTAGGCCGCGATGTCCCTAGCGATGGCTTGGAGGGACGCTCGAAGTTGGAAGAGGGGGGGAGGATGGTTTTCAGACATGATGGTGGTTTAGAGGAGGAGCCTCCCCCATCCACATTGTACAGGGGTCTGTGTTTGGCCAACTGTTTGATGGGTAATTTTAGCCATTGTGCATAGGATAGGTTCATAAAATTTTTGGTGGCTCCTGAGTCCACCAGTGCTGTTGCTTTGGCCCTTTTTGCAATTGATCATGTATAGAAGCGGACTGTCATTGATTTTCTATTTGACATATACACATCGTTGCTATCGATTCACCTGAGTAGTGCCGATCTAATCAGGCAGTGGGAAAATTCTCAGAGGTTCCCATTTCTTTCACCAGGTGTTGCTGGTCCTCTACCATCATCTTTTGAAGGTGGGTGCATACAGTTGCCACTGAGTCTTCTTCTACTTCTCTCATTTCTTGATCTTCATTGAAGTCAATGAGGTTGGCTTGATTTTTGCCATTCCATCTCATGTTGTGGTCATTTTGTTTGGTTCTGGAGGGGCAATTTCTGGCAAAGTGTCCTACAATGCTGCAGTTGAAGCAGGCATTGGCATCACTGAAGCCTGTCACATTGCCTCAGCTGCTTTGCCCTTGTCGCCAGTTTCCTCTCTGCCCCTTCCTCTCCAGTTGGTGGGGGCACAGCCCCTGCTGAGGTCCATAGGGACTGGGGTATTCTTCATGTAGTGTGGGGCATTTGAGGAGTTGTATTGGGGTTGCGGCGGCCTCCAGTTGTTACTGGATCCTCCTCCCTGAGGGCATCTGGGTGTAGGGTAAGTTAGGCCTGAATGCTCCTCCCATAGCCAGCTGTTTTCTGATTCCATCCATGAGGGATTGGGATTGGCACAGGGATTTGACCCTTTCCTTGGCTTCTTCATATGTGAGGGGTGTTGGGGGTGATAGAGTTTTGTCCAGCACATGGAGTGGCAGCCCCCTCAGAAACATGTTGTAAGTTTCATGGTTTCCTATAGTGTATTGTGCCTTTCTTAAGAGGCTTTCGAATCAAGAGATATACTCATCAAATCTGTAGTCTCTCATTTTGTAGCTAAGCAGGTCATTTCTGGCTCTTTGGGTGGCCTGTGAGTCCTGGAACTGTTCTGTAAATTCATCCAGGAATTGGTTCCATAGGTTGGGGATGTTGTCTCCCAGCATATTAAGACCGTCCAGCCATGTTCCCATGTCTCTAGCCCATTGTGCCACTTCTTCTCCTTTGATGAGAGTGAGGGTAAAGGTGACCTTTTTGAAGGGAGAGTCATATCCTGCTACTCTGTGGTTGACTCGTAGGTATGCTTTGACTTCTTTTATGAAGTCATCTGCCTTTGATCTATCCCCATTAAACACTTGTGGAAGTTGTCCCATGGCCTTGGCATCCACTGCAGGTGGGACTGGTTGTTGGGGGGCGGCAGCCTGACCTGGGCCTCTTGGGCCTCCTCCTGGGCTTCCTCCAGGGGGTCCCTTCCTTAAGGCTCAGTGCATGCCTTGCCTTGGTTGTTCTGAGGTGGTTAGATTCACTTGTACTGGTTGGGTAGATGCAGCGGTTGCCACATGGGTGTTGGTTTGGGTTGTTGTTGACATAGTTTGTATGATACTGGGTAGGGGATTCCCTTCTGGCAGGGGTCCTAGTGATATTTCTGGTGCCAGGTGGAAGGTGCGGATTGGCATGTATGTGTGTACTGGTGTGTTGTGTTCCAACATGGTAGGGCTGCTCTTTAGCTCCACTTGGATTGGCGCAAGCCTGATTTGGTTGTCTAGTTGCTTGTCCTCTTCATCTCCAGATGAATGCGCATCCTCTGGTGGATCCTCAAGATCATAATCACTGAGCTTCATGAATCATACTCCTAGTTCGTACTGGTCTTGTATTGTATTTCAATGGACTTGGTACCAGTCTCCTCTGTAATGGCACACCTGCGGTGAGTTCTTCTTGACTCTTTGGTCCTGATCTAGCAACAGTAGGATAGGGTGTCCCCTGTGATTGTACTCATGGTACTTGTCGACTTCTTGTACTTGTGAGTTTGGTCATCCAGACATTGCTTCTCTCCAATGGATGATAGTTCCCTTTTTGTCAGAACTGCTGGCCATTTTGTAAGAAAGTTGAGTCTAATGTCACCACCAAGGGTTTGACAGTAACAAAAGACTATAGCTAAGTCTCTGCTGTGACTTAGAAGACAGATAGAGATAGTCTGGGTTCCCGGATGCAGTGCTGCAACACTGTAGCCACCCTTTAAAGAGAGAGAGAACTGAGAGTAAAGTCACTGTGATTGACAGGAGACTCAACTTGCTGGTACAAGGTAGCTAAGAGTCTCTACTTATAAAGGAGAGGGATCCTAGGATCCAAAGGGGTAACAGTACTCAATATGGTAGGGGAAAGCTAAGACGCAAACTAGGAACAATGGGGAAGACAAGAAGAGAACAATGGCTGCATCTAAAAGGGGTTGACAGTGGGTCCTAATGGCCCAGGGAGCATGTGATCCAAATGAACAATAAGGGATCCATGTAGGATGGGGTGCAAGCCAAAAATATAGTACAGTGCCTCAGTCAGGCACATGCAGACACAAACAGTCTAAACACAGACTCCTGGCTGGTTCCACAACTTACAGGGGTGCAAGCAGTTAAATGCTTACCCCAGGCTGGTTACACGCAACATGCCAACAAGCAAAAATCCTCACTCACAAAAAACACGTCCCACTATTCCACATCTCTATGCCAGAAGGAACAATGCCATTTCAGAGTGTCACAATGGACCTTATCACTGGTCTACCCCTGCGCAATGGGCTAGACACAATCTTCACAATCGTGGACCAAGGGTGCTCCAGAGCTGCCATCTTCCTCCCATGTAATATGTCAATAACCAGCCCAGGGATAGCATGGCTATACCTCAAACACATATACCCATGGTTCGGCCTTCCTAGGAAAATAATCAGTGATAGAGACCCTCGATTCACATCACACTTTGGAAAAGCACTGACCAAACAACTGGGCATCCAGCAAAACCTTTCCACAGCCTTCCACCCTCAAATCAATGGGCCATTGGAGTGAAAGAATCAATGGGTAGAACACTACCTGAGACTGGTAACTGTAGGACAACCTAGAGACTGGACAGAATGGCTCCCCATTGCCACAGCAGTGCACAGAAACACTACCACAGGGTTGTCACCCAATCAAATCCTCTTGGGATATAAGCCAGCATTGCAACTGGCAGACAGCAACATTTCCAACAATGAAATGGTCGAGAATAGGGTCCAGGCAATGGAAGAAGCAAGGAAACAGGCAATTGAGGCCATTAATCAAAAGGCATGGGAAACCCCACTGGCACAATACAAGACCGGAGAGCAGGTGTGGCTCAAAGTGACCTACCTCAAACTCCCCCATCAAGGGTCCAAACTAAACCCCAAAAGATATGGGCCCTTCAAGATACTAAAAGAAGTATCCCTGGTTGCATACTTGCTCAACATCCCTGCCTCATGGCAGATCCATAACATATTCCATGCCAGCCTCCTTACCCTATACAGAGAAACGAGTGCACATGGCCCAAACTTCTCCTGGCCACCACCTGACCTTGTGGGAGGAGAAGAACAATATAAAGTGGATCAAATCAGAAACCACCACTTCTATGGAAGGCAAAAGAAGCTCCAATATTTGATAAAGTGGTGGAGCTACCCAGAAAGTGACAACACCTGAGAACCACATGATCAGGTGTTCGCCCTGGATCTCCTTTGGGAGTATCACAAACGCTGGCCCTTGAACAGCATAAAAGGGAAGCAGAACCCCCCGGCAAAAGCATCCTCTCTCATCACCTCTGTTCTCTTGCACACCATAGCTCTAGCAAAAGAACAACTCCAATGTCCACCCCCTCTACTCCACTCATCCTTACAGCCCTCCCAGCAGGGGAGTCACAGGTCCAGGAGCTCCCTGAACATCTATCAGCAGATGAACCTACCATGCCCCCTTCCTCCAGCACTGCCCCCATCCCCATGCCACCATGCACTATCCCTGTCCCAGGACCCATGCAAAACCTGGACACTAGTGACCACTGGGAGGAGCCTCTCTCCCCAAACACAGTCCAGTCCATCGTAGATAGACATGCCACCCTCTCTGAACCCCAGCTTCAAAAACTCTCAAAGGGGCTCCTTGCCACCATCTCCTACCGACAAGAGGCCTATGAAGGCCACGTCAGCACCATGTGCCACCAGATCAATGACCTCAACAGGGAGTGTTGTCACCTCCAGGAGCGCCTGGAGGCCATTGACCAGGAACAGTTGGAGTGCCCACATGGGTACAAAGACAACAACAGTTGCTTCCCAGGGTTCACCATCCCCACCAAAGACAGTGAAAAGCTGGCCATCTTCATCAAGCAGTTGGACAATGGAAGAATCTCAGGACTCACCGCCACTGCCTAAGGTGAACAGGACACCTGGGTTGTGGAGCTCTATGCCCTACCCTGCCCAGGAGACAAGCCACTGGAGCCTCTCCCATACTGGCTTTGAGGTCAACTATGGGGCAACCAACTGGACTTCTTTCCCCTGGAAGAAGCGGTGGTGGAAGATGGGGGCTGGGACCTCTATGCAGACATTAAGAGGTACCACCGCTTGGACAACGAAGGCACTGAGCTCCATTGGGAGCTGCAGATCATCAAGGCCAGCATCACAGCCAACCAGTCAGCCAAAGAAGCCTGCAAGAGTAGGCTTGTCACAGCCAGACTCCCCTGGTGAGTCAAACATCTCGAGGTGGAAGCAACATGACCCCAATTGGGATGATGATGACAGGGTAGGATAATGGAGCGTGGACGTCCATTCTAGTAGGAGGGTGATGTAACCGGCCTGGGGTAAGCATTCAACTGCTTGCGCTCCTGTAAGTTGTGAAACCAGCCAGGAGTCTGTGATTAGACTGTTTGCATCTACATGTGCCTGAGGCACTGTACTTTTATTTTGGCTACCCCCTTCATCTTTCCTCTTGTGTTGTCCTTATTGTTCCAGGACTATCACATGCTAGTCAACCGCCCTTTTAGGCATTAGCCATTGTTCCTTTCTTGATACTTCCCTTGTTCCCAGTTCAGTGGTGTTGCCTGTATACTATACTGAGTACTGTTACCCCTTTGGATCTTAAGATCCCCCCCCTCTATAAGTAGAGAGTCGTAGCTACCTTGTACTGGCAAGTTGAGTTTCCTGTCAATCACAGTGACTTACTCTTCACCTACTGTTCTGCTCTAAAGGGTGGCTACTGCATTCAGCTGCAGCAAGCGGTAACCCAGTTTAACTCTATTAGTCTTTTAAGACACTACAGAGTCTTAGCTACAGTCTTTTGTTACTGTCAAACCCTTGGTGGTGACACAACCAGCCTGGAGTGGTGCAGTGCATCATGCTCCTGTAAGTTCTGGAACCAGCCATATGTGGAAGTCAACAAGTTATTGTTGAGTGGTGAGTCACAGTGGAGTTGCGCTATTATTGTACAATACAAGAGTCATTGTGGAGTGTTCTATTACTGTACCAGATCATGACTCACTGTGAAGTAGTTATTCTTAGGATACCTAGTCATAGTGGAGTAGTGTGCTGGCATACTGTAGTTATTCTTAGTACTTGCCCTGTAGTATAAGTAAGGCTCCTTGAGGTCTCTAGGACAGCAAGTTGAGTCTCCTGTCTCAATTCATATCGTTCCCCTTTCCCTCTTCCCCTCTGCTTCAAAGGAGTGGCTACTACATCACAGTGCAGCAAGTGGTAAACTCCTACTCTATCAGTTGTCTAAGTTGCTGTGAGACTTAGCTCATCCACTTAAAGAACTACTAGGCAACTATTGACTTGGTCTACTGTTGCAGCCAAACCCTTGGCGGTAACATTCCCTTTGATTGTTCCTGCTTTCCAGTTGATTTCAGGTCAGTGAGCTTTAGAAGGGGTATCCAAGTATTATGCTATCTCTTCCTATGTCCATGACATAGAAAGTTATATTTTTTCAGATTCCTCTATGGCTGATGGTGAGGTGGACAGTGTGGATAATGTTTCCTAGTTTATTGAGGGTTCCATCCACATTTCTTGCAGTCTTTGGTGTGATAAGTCTTTGCTTAGAAAGTTTGTACTTTGCAACTATCTTCTAATTGATAAAATTCTCTGTAGCTCCACTGTCTGTCAGAGCTTGTATGTCAGCCTTGATGCTTGAGGTGCACATTTCTATCTGGGTTTGTATGGATTTGATTCTTGGAAACAGCATCTTTTGCTGAGCTGTGGTTCAAAGGATGGCCAATTCTACTGAACCTATAGAAAATCCACTCTGCAGGCTTTCATTTCTTTGTACCATCAGTAATGTTCATCATTGTTGAAATTGATCATTCTGTTGACCAATCCTATGAATTTGTCAAGGTCTCTTTCTCTATCTTCTGGTTCTTCTTCTTCTTCTCCTTTGGGTTCATCTTTGCTATCTTCTTCAGCTTGTGCATATTTGATGTAGAAAGGCTTCTTGGGTGGTCCTGGGTTCTCTTTTCTTTTAGGACAGTGTCAGAAAACATGTCCTTGTTGACTGCAGTAGAAGCACTTCCCTTTCTTCTTGTGTTCTTCTTCTTCTTTGGTGGTGACCCTATCGACTTGCATGGGCATTCCATTGGTGGGTTGTGGTCTATAGGTCTGATGTCTTGGTGTGAAGCATGGCTTTGGTGTGGTGGTGGGGAGCTGGGTTCAGAATTGGGGCCATTTCCCTTCTCTAAAGATCAGATGCTCCCTTTCCATTGACTTGCTCTTATCTTGTGCCACTGTGACAAAGTTATCAAGGGTTGTCACAGAGGAGTGGAATCGTATGATTCTTTGTCCTAATGCTGGTGTTAGACCTTTAAAGAACATTTGGATCATTGCTGGTGTGTTTCTCTTATATCCTGACTTGGTGGATAAAGTTTTAAACTTAGCAATGTATCCATCAAGGTCTTGTCCTGTCATCTTTAGGTTCTGTAGTTGTGTGGTCACTTTGGTGACCTTATGGAGGTTGGTATAGGCATCTGTGAATGCTGTTTCAATTGTGCCCACAGGATCTCATCATCTACTGGAATTCCTTGGGTGTGTACTGGTCATGTAGTTTGTTGATATAATTATAGACCCAATCTTCTACTAAGGGTCCTCTGATATAGGATAAAGCAAGTGCAACTCACCTATATGGCTGCACCATTGAATTATTGGTTTCGTTCAGTATCTTGTATAGTTTAAATTCCCTCAGGAATTTATCACTTTGGGTGTGGTCTCCTGTAAAGGTTTCTGGGGCAGTGCCATTCCATTTTCCATTTGTTGGTGTAGCTGCTGCAGCAGGTGCTACTTGTGCTGAGGAAAAGGGGGAGGTCCTCCAGCTGGTGGTTATAGCATGGGCTGCTAAAGAGGAGGAGGCAGTTGCTGTTGTTGAGGCTGTATGTTGGCCATGAATAGAGGTATAATTTGTTGTGGTGGTGCTAGTAGTTGTGCTGGTGGTTCAGGTGGTATTACTTGGATCTGGGGTAGCTGGTGGATTGCTACTACATTGAGGAGTTCTTCTACTTGTAGATTAAATTGGTCAACTCCTTGCAATACTTCTTCTACTTGGGGTTGAGGAGCTAATTTGAGTTGTTTGTGTGCTTCAGGTACCTGTGCGTGGTAGGTAGGTGGGTCTGGTTCTTTGTCTGTGTGAGGTCTATCTGAAGATCCTTCACTAGCTGTCTGTTCTTCTGCTTCTTCTCCTTCATCTGAGGAGTCAGCTGGTTATGATTCTCTTGGAGAATGGAGATCAGTTGATCATGGACTTGGTTGTTCTTCTTAAGCTTGAATGTCTGGTTCAAGGGGTGTTGCTACAGTTGATGGTATTAGTGTGATTCAGAAGGGTCTGTAATCTGGGTGGTAGGGGTCATTTGTGTTTCTTGGGGCTCCTGTGTTGTGTGCAAAAGGGGCAATTCTATCTTCATCGAATGTGTAGTATTCTTTGTCAATGAGTGTGAGGGTGTACCAATGTCTGTCAAAGAATTCGACAGGGTGGTTACTGATTTGGGAAGTATGTGGGTGTTGAAGTCCAAGGTTGTATCCCCTGTCTGGTCCTTGGATAATCCAATAGATGGAGTGTCCTGTGATATGTGGGGGGAGGCTGGGTTCTGTCCTTCTGAGGACTTGTTTAGGTGTGTCTGGTTTGTTGTTCGTCTTCTTGAAGACATAGGGTTCTTTTCTGAATTTGTTCGTGGTGTCAGATAAGCTTGGTCTAATGTCATGCTAGATGGGGCATGGCAGTTCTGTCTTTCTATAATCTGAGCACATTGCTCTCTTTGATGGGGTTCTAGAGGGTCTAATGGTCTGCATTGGTTCTTCAGGTTCTGGTATTTGTCTAGCTTTATAGCCAGAGTTGATATTGATATGTGAGTTTGTTCTAGAATGAGTGCGCCAGCACTATTGCAACTAGGTCTTTATACAGACAGTCTCTGGCAGCTGGAGATACTGTGCTGCTCTGCAGTGTGGGTTCTGGATGGCTTCAAGGATCTTCCTTGAAAGCATTATCAGAGGTTTCTTCAGTAGTTCTTGAGACCACTGTCTTTAATGGTATATGCTGCTGAGTGAAGCAGAGTTGATCCCTAGCGATCTGTGTATTCTTCTTGTTGCTATCTGTCACAACTTCTCTGTAACATCTAAGGTCCTTTATAGACAAGGACCACTACTGCTTCAAGGTAACAGCTCTGCTCTTGCTCAAGCTGGTGTGAGGAATCAACACAGGTAATTCTGAGCAGGTTCTGATTTGGGGTTTTAATAAGTTCCTCAAAACAAACTGGCCTTTTTGGATATAGCAGTGAAGAGTTACATCAGCTCTAAGTTGCTTTAGAAGACTCTTTCAAAGGCTTTGAAAGAGCTCAAGTGGAAAGGGATGGTTTTTAAGCTTAGTTCACACAAGGTAGAATGAACAAAGGTCTTGTATTGTACAAGAGACCAAGCTTAAGGCTTTGGCCTTGCTCTAAGGGGGCTTTTATACTAGAGTGCTACTGTGGCTGTACATATGCCACTCTGTGATGCGTCAGAGTAGCAGAACATATCCTTATGGCAAGGTGCCATGCTGAAACACTTGGTGCTAGGTATGTAGTAAGCCTCTATAAGTAAGTACTATGAAACGAGTCAGCAGAATCAAGAAATCATGAAACATGTATTAGTAATTGTAGATTAGTAAGGAGCTGAAGGGACACAAATCTGAGGCAGGGCAGTCTAAGTGTAATAGAGATATTGTAATATAAATGTGGGTGGAAGTGGAGGTGGCTTGGGGCCAGAGCATAGGAACAATTACCATAATAGGAAAAAAGGTTACATAAGCCAATCAGTCCAAAGCAAATAGAAGTACAAGTCCACAACATTGGCTGTCATTCCCTGTAGGCACTGTGCTCATGTGGAAATTTCAGCAATTTTTACAGTAATTGCTGCATTACTCACACAACACTTTATAGATTTCTCTAAAATTCAGGCATACCAGAGAGGAAGTATATTTAAAGCTACTGTAAAAAGGATGAAGTGTTAAAGGTAAAAAAAATTGAGGCCAAAAATTATGTTTAGGAAAAGGACCATGGAAATGAAAAGGACCTTGGATACACTGTACAATAACTCAGGATTTCAAAAATCCCAGGTTGCCATTTTGGCCCTAAGGTTTGCAACATACATGAGCACCTGCTTACCCCATTTAGGTGATCCTGCAGCTCATCAACTGTGTGGTAGGTGATACAAGATGCCCATTCATAGAAAAAGGGGTGGACAATGGGTCCTCCGCTGATGGGTCTAGAAATAGAGTTGGGAGCTTCAATGCCAACAAGCCACTGTGCATCACTCTCTTTGCAGCCAGGTGCGGCGATGTGTTCCATAATAATGAATCTGATGGTAGAGCAGCAGGTGTGGATCACCCAAGCATCATAGACTCGAGGAACATGCACAGGGGCCGCTGGTTTGGTGTCGAGGGCCTTGCACTGTAGGATCAACTCTTGGTTATTTTTCCCATAAATATTACCTTAATAAAGGGTCATTAAAGGCAATTTTCCCCTTAAATGAGGTTAAAAATGTACACTTTTCAGGTGTAAATTTCCCATACAATTATTGGTAAAAAATGACTAGTGTATCTTCCAATTCCTATGTCTGTTTTCACCCCCCTATGGCAATTATTACCACAAAATGTGGTAATTTTTGCCATGACTAAGGAAATAATTGCTGATGCTCAAATGATATATAACCATTTTGTAGGGGGAATTTACCCTTAAGTTGAGAATGATTCACAATTCAATGCTATGCTCTTATAACCATATTAAATTAATAATGCTAATACTATGGACAACAAATGCAAGGCATGCACCCACTTCATATACTATTGTGGCTGCCCAGGCATAAGCATGTGCATGCAGGTCACAACACTAGCATGAAAAAAGAAAAAAAAGAACCAAACATATAGCAGGGGTGAAAGGTCCAGCTGGGCATGAGGGGGTCGCAAACATAAACAAATACAGTATATATATACTCACATCTTCCAATTGTGCAGGCAGTCACAGGTGCATGTGCGCAGGTGGGCGCTGACAGGTCCAGGCGCATGTGCACAGGCATGTGCATGAGGGTGTGTGTGGGTAGATGGTAGATGTGCAGGCATGTGCACGCTGGCAGGTGCATGCAAGTGCAGGATAGATGCAGGCAGATGTGTGGGCGAGTGCAGGCAGGCACAGGTGCAGGTGGGTGGGGTGCATGTGGACAGGCACAGGCGGGTGGATGCGAATGCATATGGGGGGATGCAGGTTGGTGAGTGCAGGTGGCACAGGCAAGTGCGTGCAGGCAGATGGATGTGGATGCACACAGGCGGATGCAGGCAGATGAGCATGGCAGGTGTGGGTGGGTGGACATGGGCAGGTCCAGTGGATGTGCATGAGCCGAGGCATGGGTGGGCAAGTGAGAATGTGAATAAAGAGAACAAACATGAGTGCAAAGAAAAAAAAAACAGGTTGCTCACTCACTGAATTATCATCCCACCACTGAGTTCATCCTTGGGTCGTTTGGAAAAGCCTGTATCCTTATCCAGGACAGGGGGCGTGGGAGTTGGCCTAATTTTGCAACTAATCATGTGATAAACACGTGAACAAATGAACTCTGCACTTGGTTTCAACCGAATACCATGTTCCCAGAACGTGGCCAAGTCACGCACTCGATG
>QLOT01002264.1:0-61241 GCA_003313875.1 Russula aff. compacta
GCTATGCCACCTCGATATCTACGGTCACGTGTGATGGCCGCCACGTGTCAGCTGAAGCGCTGGGTCATAAGTCAGGGAGTTGAGTGGTGAGTGGGCGGGCAATGCAAATGGTCCCCCGTTTCGCACATACCATTACGTCGCGACGAGCATTCTCTCTTTTCTCCGCCCTGTATTCCACATCGCCAGCCTCTTCGTCCAACCCATCTCCGAGACAGCTCAAGGAGATGGCCGTCAAGGATTTCGTTAATGTAGGTATCGGAAAGGGAAACTCCGAACACTGTCAACTCAAAAGCGGTGCAGCAAACTATTGCAGAAAATAAAGTCGTGATCTTCTCCAAGTCATTTTGTCCGTACTGCGGAAGTGCCAAGGACTTGTTCGCGACGAGGTTTCCGGATGTACACGTCAAGGTGCTGGAGTACGTCGTGCGTTTGCAGTTGCACAGCGCGAAGCCAGCTCTGAATACGCTTTATCAAGGCTGGATCTCCGGGATGATGGCCCCGAAATTCAGGGATACCTCTCACAGCTGACCAACCAGCGGTCTGTGCCAAATATCTTCATTGGTGAGCTAGCGGCCTATCCATATTACGTTGTTTGACGCCAATATCTTCTCCCAGACCAGAAGCATATTGGCGGTGGGTAAAAACGCTAGTTTGTTCGCTACAGTTTATTAAGATAAGTAACACTGACAGGGAACGACAATCTCCAAGCCTTGCACAAAAAAGACGGTGTCAAGGCTCTTCTCTAGATCCGATCCAACGAACACGCCCAGGACTCGCAACTCGGGGCCAGAGAAAGAGAAGAAGCGTACATATAACCATTCAAGTGTGTTGTGTACGGTGTGTCTCCTAAATAGCCATGACAATGACAACGGAATACGATAGCATGGTAATTACTGATTTTTTGGATACAATGACATATTCGCCCAAGAACGAAAATACAAAGCATGGTAGAAACATAAAACGAAAACAAACAAGAGGTATGGCGCACTGCAGCAATATTATACTGTTGATATGTTTATGAACAATGTGACAAATATCCATGAACGGTGGAGACAATGAATACCATCCTCAAATGGGCTTCATGATCAGGGCAGGGAGGCCAGACACGATAGGTAATACGGGAGTATCGGGTGGATCCCTAGGGGAGAGATCAGGCAAGGGTATGCCTACAAGCGGCAGCTTGGGACCATCAACACCTGAGTCCCGACGTCCGGGCGCACCACCTGGCAGTGAAGGTGGAGCCGGTGGACCTGTAGGAGGCTGCACAGCCGGGGGCGGGGGAACGGGCAAATTTACAGGAAGCCCAGCGGGGGGTAGAGATGGGGTGTTACCGACAGGAGCGGCCAGGGGCCGCGTGTGATCATCCGGACTCACAGCAGCTGCAGGAAGTGAAGGGACTTGCGGCGCCGACGGAGGTGGCTGCGTAGGCGGATCTTGAGGCAGATGGTTCGCTCCGCTCTCTCTCTGCACGAGGTTGCTAGTCAACGGCGCTACCAGGTTATCGGGGAGAAGTGAGGGGAGTTCCCCTCGCGCTTCTTTGGTGTCGTGAGGTGCTGCATTTAAGCCAATGATTTCTTTGAGAAGTGAACCGACGAGTGGTGGCAAAGGCAGAGCTTCAACGATCCCGCCAACAATACCCTTGTCTTGCTGATAAACTGTACCAGTGTTAGATAAGAACGCGTAAGCAGATCCTTTGACTGACTCGTCATGTCATCGCTGCTAAGTGGAACTAGCACAGCTGACGATGAGTCCTCTGAATAGTCACTAGTAGGAGCAGCAAGAGCAGAAAGCGACGATGACGATGACGACACCGCCAACGATGCAAGAATAAGGGAGGAGCTCGATGGTAATCTCATGAAGAATATCTTAGGTGGTGAAAGGTTCTCGTCAAGAGTGACCAGTGGAGTAGGAATCGGGTTTGGGGTATGGCTTTCGAGCCCATCCATTGCGAGGTTTAAATATGAGAAGTGGCAGTCTCAAGAAAATTGATCGTGAGCAGTCAAAACTGGGACAGAATCCCCGTGAATTCTGATATCAGATATTGACCAGTTCATATTCCAACTGTTTGAAACCAGCGGTAAGATTTGGGATTGTACTGACAGCGAGAATGCACGGACTTGACGTACTCAGCACTCAAGCTGACCTATTTCGTATCTCCATCTCCCATATCTCCCTCTCCGGAGCAGAACGTCGATATCTTCCTGGATTCATACCGGTACCAGAACGTGCGCTGGCAACCAATAGATCCCAGAACGACCGAAATAAGGGTCTACTCAATGATAGCAGGCACCAGAGGGCCAGAGCGAAGAAACTAAATTAAGATTTAATGTGAGATGGTGAACGCCTGACGAGTTACGCACGCGACAAGGAAAAACGCGAGGATGAGAACTTGCATCAAGAGACCAACCCAAGTACTCGGATACTCCAGAGTAAGGGTAACTGCTCATTTGTAAGCAATCTTCACCACCTCTACCGCTATCCTGGCTCTCTCTCTCTTGCGCTCCCCTTGAATATTCGAATCAAACGACCAGTCGAAATAGATGGCCTCGACCTCCCATTCGATCTTCACTTCCACAGATAACAGTGCCCAGCCTCGTGCTTCAGTTTGTGTCGTTTTTATTCCAACTCATCCTCTCGCCATCTCTTTAATTGTCCCATTCCGCAGCTGCCCGAGGGTGTGGTAACGGATCTTCGATTAGCGTATGGCGCGGATGCAGACGCAGAAAGCCCAACCGCACCACGGATAACGACCTCGAAGGATCCCTACAATTTCGGTCATGGACTCAAGTCAGATGAAGAGATCGCAGAGCTCCGCAGCCGCAAGCGAGGTAAGCGCCTCGCCAATTATCATCGAAGACAGAACGATGTCAGTGTCTCTTCCTTTTATTTCGTCTTGACTCTTCCTCCTCATTGACGTACGTGCACAGCTCATCGCTTCTCTTTTAAAACCCATGGAGGAGCACACAGAGGATGCTAGGAACGAACAGGATCACTCTCGGCTCCCCGTAAGCCCGTGCCAATCTTCGTGAATAGTCACGATAACTAAAAATGATAAGGTTAAAATTGCAGTGCGTGCGAGTCTCTTCGCTAATGTTGCCCTAGCTGTGCTACAAGGTTAGGACTTTCCGTAACGTCGTTCGCATTTTGATTAAATTTTTTGGGTAGTCTATGCTGCTATCTCATCGGGTTCCCTGTCGCTCGTGGCCACCGGCATCGACTCTTTATTCGACGTTGGTAGCAATTTTGTCCTGTACTACATACATCGCAAGGCAAGCAGGATGGATGTCAATAAGTGGCCGGTGGGTGGTGCGCGCTTGGAGACTATAGGAAACGTAATCTACGGTATGACCTATCTTCCAATTTTATGGTCCTCATTGACTTCCCTTCAGGTTTTCTGTGCGAATGTTAATCCTTTCTGTGTGCTGGGACGGTCCTGACTTACCGATAGCATGGGGTCCGTGAACCTTGTCGTAATCATTGAATCTGCACGGGATCTTATCACGCATGGTGGCAAGGATTTGAACCAGTTTCATATACCCTCCGTTGTTGCTGTTGGTGCCGCTCTGGGTGGGTTTGTCCATTACTCGCTTTGGCTGCACTAATCGACTTGAAGGAGTCAAGTTTCTTCTATTTCTCTACTGTTATTCGTTACGTTCCAAGTCAAGCCAGGTTGAGGTGCTTTGGGAAGACCACCGCAATGACTTGTTCATAAACTCCTTTGGTGAAATTCTTGCTAGCCTCGTACCGAATCGTACATTGATACCGTTGTGCTCAGGTCTCCTCATGTCAGCCGGAGGTAGCAAACTAGCGTGGTGTATGCTCTCCACTTGAGTCTTGCGTTCAGGCGTTCAGTAACACGCGCTATCTAGATCTGGATCCGCTTGGAGCAATAATCGTGAGTAACATGTCTCACGGGGGCTTAACGCCGCTCATTTGTGCACAGATTGCCCTTGGAGTCATTGCGGCTTGGACTCGCACTATCTATGCTCAGTTTGAGCTGCTGGCGGGGAAATCGGCCCCTCATGATTTCCTTCAGCTTATCATTTATAAGGCCATGACATTTAGCGACGATATCGAGAAAATAGATACCGTTCGCGCCTACCACGTGTGTCATTTAACGTTCTGCTTTATGATGCCCGATTAAATCTATCATAGAGTGGTCCTGTTCGTTTGGGCACTTCTGTACTCAGCAATGAAATTTGATGGTTTTCTTCAGGATTATTTCGTCGAAGTCGACGTCGTAATGGATGCAAACACGCCATTATGGAAGGCGCATGATATTAGTCAACAGCTGCAGGATAGGATAGAGGTACTACCGAATGTTGGAAGAGCATTCGTCCATGTCGACCACGAGACAACACATATCCCGGTCAGCGGCCTAACTATTTCTCCCGTCTCTCTCTTACACCCGTATCAACAGGAACATCGGAAGCATGTCTAATGAGTACATCTTTACACACTTACACGACGACGTAACGAAATACGGCTCACTACTCCCTTACGGGACACTATGCGAAATTTCTTTGTAGTATTGTTATTGTTCATCATTCAGTTGATATCTAGGTACCCAGTTGTGTGATATTCCACAAAACGTCCTCGGTGTGTGACTGCCTTGTGGAGTTTCATTCCTCATTCGGGCCTCTCTTTCTCGCCAAGACGAACAAGTATGGCGCTGGTGGCTCATTGGTTGTGGATTCGGATGCACATCGCCTTGAAAACAACGCCAGCTAGGCCGGTCTCGTGAAGTGGGACGATCCCCGGTAACCGCTAGCTGTTGGGGCGTTGAGGGCGTAGTACATGCGAGTCAAGCGGAATATCTACGTCGGCAAAAAACCATGATTTACAATGCGTGGCCCCAGAGATGTGATACTGTGAGCTCCCATGCTGTTCGGCGTAGTCGTTTACAAATCTCTGGCACCCTACCTCCAGCTCCCTCTATCACTGGACGTCAGCCTCATCATGCGGTGGCCCTGATCTGCTACTACTTCTATCTGAAAGCGATGCGATAAGTAGTACTCCTGCTGCCAGCATGGCGCATGAGATTGGTTTTGTATATGATCAGCCGGATGACCCCTGCCCATAGTACATTCGCGTCTCGAGCCCCCTCAGACATTCTAACAGGAACGAACAGGAAGTCCAGCGGTAGTTGGTTTCAGAACTCATACTAGCAAAGCTGGCTAGACCAGACCTTGACGCTTGACTAGACTACCAGGCGACATTCAAAGGAGAGGGTCTTCCTATAATGTAGGGTTAATGTACGTCGAGGTCTCATTCCCCAACGACAGCACCACATCGCGTCCGCAGCGTAAAAGATGTCAATGTACCAGGACAGTCAACGCTACTGTATCTTCACTCTCACCTTTCTCCTCTCGATTCCACGATCAAATGCTCGGCCTGATAGCCCACCCAGCGCCGATGACGTTGATCCGCAAGGGGCTTTTGATCGATATCGAAACGGAAATCACACAGTCATCATCGCCAAGCCCTTATACCAGCCCCCTGCCTACAATCTAGCTCTGGAGGACTATCTTCACGTTGTCGTCGCGTGTTCGCTTGCGCTCCTACTCGCGACGCTGTTGGGGCTCATTATTCGGCATTACGGGCTGGCGCTACCGCCAGTGAAGCTCTGCCTACGAGCGAAGTTCAACAGAGCTCAGGCTGGGGATGCGGAGCGGAATGTTAGTCAAGGGCGAGGGTTGGCAGTGGCAGTGGATGGCTCAGAGTTGCCAGAGAAACCGGCGGCGGCACATTTGAAATGGTGATGGAGTGCACGTGACGGGGAGATTGACTTGACTTGACTTGACAGGCGCAGTGCCGCGCGGGCCCAGTTCCCCAGTCTGCCTCTCCCTCAGAGTCTCTCTGCTCTGCTCTCCCGCTTTCCTTCCTTTCGACCCTCTCTTTCTCTACTCGATTACCACCCTTTTTTTTTGTCCCCCCTCTTTCCATCGCTCGAGCTGGAACGTTTCCCAACGACATACTACATTGCATTCTCACATATCCTTGCGTACCTAGCCGAATTTACCGATGGTGAGACCCGCCACACAATACTCCACGATACCACCGTTTATACCATATACTACCTTCTCCCTGTATCCAAATTAGGACTCTCACCGCTCAGACCCGGAAGAATTTTATGTAAAGCAGGACAGGATCGGTATGTTTTTCTCAGCGCCACGCGCCAGATCCGTGAGCTGAGTATGGGTTAGGCAAGGGCTCATTCGGCGAGGTTTTTAAGGGGTACGTTACTCGTTGACACATTGCTGCACGTGTTACTCACACCTTGTATCCAGTTATGATAAGCGGACGCAGAAGACTGTCGCCATCAAGATCATTGACCTCGAGAGTGCCGAAGATGAGATTGAGGATATCCAGCAAGAGATTCAAATACTATCTCAGCTAGATTCTCCTCATGTCACAAAGTCTGTCTCTCTACCGTTGCCGCCTCTGGTCGAGATGTTCAGGTTTGCAGGTATCATGGCTCGTATCTCAAAGGATCCCATCTCTGGATAGTCATGGAGTACTCTCGCGTCACTGACAATCTTTTGCAATCCGTTTGATTGTCTTTTACAGGTACTGCTCAGGCGGTTCCTGCTCCGATCTTGTGGGCCTCCTGGTTACTCATTCCCTGTCAATTCCTGAAAGCTTGCGCAGATGAAGCCGGGTGTCTTCCGCGAGGAGTACATTGCGATTATCCTTCGGGAGTTACTTCGCGGATTGGATTATCTCCACACGGAAGGCAAGCTACATCGTGACATCAAGGGTAGGCCGCTCACACCATTCCGTTCCTCTGGCTTAACATAGCGTCTCTCGGCAGCTGCAAATATTCTCCTTTCCGCTGGGGGGGAAGTAAAACTCGCCGACTTTGGTGTCTCTGGGCAGTTGTCCGGCACATTATCCGCAAAGAAGAATACCTTTGTAGGCACACCATATTGGATGTCGCCGGAAGTTATCAAACAGAGTGGCTATGACCATAAAGCCGATATATGGAGTCTTGGAATTACTGCCATAGAATTGGCGAAGGGCGAGCCGCCATACGCAGAACTCCATCCTATGAAGGCACGTTCATGTAGCCGTGATATTGATTCATGCCTAGCTTCTGAACATATTCGTAGGTTCTGTTTTTGATCCCCAAGAATCCACCTCCGCAACTCGATACCATGTTTTCGAAGCCTTTCAGGGAGTTTGTTTCTTATTGCCTTCAGCGAGATCCCCGTGACGTAAGTTCAGACACTCCTCAATTTGAGGGATTCATCTCCATTTTGCACAGCGCCCATCCGCTCGCGAATTGCTGAAGCATAAATTCATCAGAATGGCGAGGAAAAGTAGTTACCTGACTGAGTTGATCGAACGGCACGAACGGTGGAAAGCCGAAGGAGGGGAACGCCTTGAGGAAGAAACACAGGACAGGGTTGAGGATTTGTCAGTGACGATCCTTTTTCTAATTCTAAGAGTCTAAGAGCTTATGGTTCCTACTAGATCCACAGCCATGGATCCCGAAGATTTGTGGGATTTCGGCACGGTCAAAACTACCGCGCGGCCAAGTACAATAGGACGTGCCAGCGGTGTCCAGGCCTCTGGGCCGCCGCTGACATGGGATTACAACAACACCCGCTCCCGCGCATCCTCAGGGTCAGGAGCTTCTATTACGAGCGCCAATGGACCAAAAAGAGGGCCAAGTACGGAAACGGACACCACGGTCGCTTCCTCTATTACAGCCAGGGCAGATCGCCTGCCAGCTTTGTCGTCATCGGACCGAAGTTCCTCTCGTAAGATTGACCAGCAGGCCACTGTCCGCCATGGACTCGTAGGCAGTAATGAAGGTAATGGTATACGTCGAGAGCCGTCGGATGAATACGATGATCTCGAGGATCACCTCCCTGAGGATGATTTACCTGACACAACCATGCTGGACTCTGTCGTTCTGCCTGCAATTGCTTCGGTAAGGCAGACAAACTTTAGATTGACACGAGATCAATCATTGATTTTCTTCCTTTAGCTTTTCCCCCGGGTGTCCACGCAGGAAGCACGCATTGCCTTAAGCGCCTTGCAGAGAGCCTTCACGGAAGCCGAGCGGACGATACCTGGTGTCACAATGGAGCTAGTTAATGAAATTGTGGACTCGGTGGAGCATGTTGAAGATGACCGATGAATGGCTCTTGCTCGAACTGCAATGACTTTACCCTATGAACTACACTATCTCTTCCCCATACCACTACGAAGATGCCTCACCTCTGTCGCACTATGATGTATCAAAGCCCAACATTAATGTGCCTCGTGATGGAATGTACAAGTAAAAAAACTCTCATCACAGTTACTACGTTCCCTTGTCATTCCGCGACTGTCCGTTTTGACTTCGCAGACGATACCCCTTTCTTTTTGGTGCGCTTCACCTTTATGGGTTCTGGGGTTCCCGAGCGAGGAATCCGCTCATCGACCACGTAAGCTGGAAATGACGGGGGCACCTGGTGCGTAGTGTCGGAAGGGGGGGTAACAGTTGGGGGAGTGAAATGTGGTTTCAAGGAGGGCGGAGGTGCCGCGCCTTCTGGCATTTCTCCATTTTTATCGACCACGAATGGCTCGGAGGGTATGAGGGATGCAGAATCACGCAACAGACTGGGATATTGAGTTTCCGTGACTTGCGAAAAAAAAATCAGTTTTGGGAAACGGGAAGACGACAGCGCAGACCTTGTGACAACGGTGGCAGGTCATCGAGACGGACAACCGGTATGGAATCCACGTCATCAGCAGATGGGGCTGAGTTCGGCCTGTCCTGGATATGGTATGGGTCGTGTCGACGAAGTTCCATCCTTGCTAATCGTTGCTTTTAGAAAGTCAGTTGCATTGTAGTTCTAGCTTGACCGATCAACTTGCCTTCTCACGCTCTATCCTATCTTCCGTTTCTGATGGTCCCGCAGAAGGAATGGGGTCAGTTTGAGAGCCATGAGTTGCTGCCTTCGAGCTCTTCTCTTTGCCCTTACCCTTACCCTTACTCTTAAGCTTTTTTTTTATCGTAGGGCGTTCACCCCCCTGGTTATCGTCATCAACAGCTACGTCGGATATTGTGAACTCCCGCGGCGGAGGGACAATCCAAGTATCGAGGTCGAGGGATTCCGGAACTGGAATACTGTCTTGGGCAGCGATGTTGACAGAATTGAGCTCGTAGACAGAGAAGAGTGGGTTGATCAGTAGCAGGCTCTTTGGGTGTGTAGGGTTCTGGCTGGTTGCATTAACCGGGAGGCCAGCCGTCGAGTCTTCCTCCGAACGAAACGATGCAAGATCGGCACAGATAAAAGTGAACAATTGCACTGCATTTGCAGCCTGAAACAATCATATTCGATGGGCTATGCAAAGGAATGCACCCATCTGACGCACCCGTTCCTGCACCTCAATCTCGGAGTGCGAGGCGAAAGTCTTGAGACGTGAAATAAGCGTGTCGACGACCTCCCTAACCTCTTGTATTTTCTCATTGTCCCAATTTTGGGATAGTTCTATTGACCATGCACTAAAAAGTTTGACCGCAGCGTGAAGATAGGCCCCGATGGTCTCCGGAGCGAGAAGTAAGACATTTGGTTGAAGTAAATGTGGAAGAAGCTTCTGTGGCTCAGCAATCTCTCTGTTCCGTAGATTAATATAACGGCCAGACGCAGATAAAGAAGAGGTGCACCACCTGCTGTTCTCTCCACAAATCCACGCCGCAGCCCATAAAACTTCCGCACAGCTGCCTTCTTCTTGCACATTTGCGAGAAACGCATCATCCCGCACCAACCTTGTCATCAATTCGACAGCCCAACGTTTGACACCTCTAACCCTTGCCACTATATCGACTAGCTGGTCTTTAATCTGTTGGCCCACTTTGACGGATGCGACATAGGTTAGGTCCAGGAGAACGGACAGATACCACTGGAAGTCTACGACATTGTCGTATGTGTCATATGAGCACATCGTGAGAAGGCGCTGGACGAGCGCGAGGCGATAAGAGGAAAGCTGGGTCGGGGCAAAGATTGGCCCCGCCCCATCAGAGGTAGACGAGGTAATATTAAGCATAAGTGATTGAGCTGCCGGTGGAAAAGAAGAGGAGTCTGGGCGGACAAGGTAGGACAGGAGCTGCTGCACAATTGATTGCAGATTTTCTCTTGTGACCTTGGGGTCGTGTTATAGCTAAGTGTTCGATCAAAAGAAAGGGGTAAAACGGAGCACACCATAGCAGAAAGTAGATCAAGAGCACGCATGCGAATGCTAAGGTCCTGATCGCTGATACTGGACAAAATCATGTCTTGATATTTCGCTACTAAATTACGATGTGTTGGAACTATTTTGGCGAGCGCTAAAAGCGCAATATACTTCACTTGAGAAAGGATTCTTTAGATTGGAACAACTCTGAGCTAGATGTCTCTTACAATTCTGGTCTGGATCCTCGAGAAATGCTGCAAGTTTCGTAACACATAGTTCAGCAAGCGAGTCCCCAGATGCGTGCCGTAGCATCCCCCCGACGATACAGGTATGTACACATTCATATAAAAGGGATATGGCCGGCGTTGTGGATATGAGTTCCGTGATCGGAGGCTGGAGCTTTTTCACCAAGCGAGGCTCGTGTGGGGAAAGAAAGCCAAACTACGGTTCTGTTAACCTAGACTGTGTGACTAATCTAGTGACTACTCACCAACTTGATTAGCTTTATAAGCATCCAGTTATTAGACGATGTGGTCATCAAACGGAAAAGCTGAGGGGCGAGTGAAAGATAACCTGTTGGCTCTCTTCGAACCATCTCACAAAGAACATTGATGGTGGCAGCGACAACGCCTAAGATGATGACTCGTGGATTCGCTTGAGGTTTAATATCAATCACTTACCGGGATCTTGGTCTTCCAGCCTCTCCTTCAGTCGTGTGAGGGCAAAAGGGGTAGCCTCGGGATACTTCACG
Organism: Russula aff. compacta; assembly: GCA_003313875.1. NCBI lineage: Eukaryota > Fungi > Basidiomycota > Agaricomycetes > Russulales > Russulaceae > Russula > Russula aff. compacta. The sequence goes on from QLOT01002264.1 coordinate 10,922, forward strand.
AGTGCCTTGTAAACTGCGATGACCGCTCTCTTGCGTATATGAGGCTTCGAATGATTGAGCATTGTTACGACGTCATGGGAAAGATCGCGGGCCAAGTCTGGCGAAATGGTATGGGAGAGCCCGTTCAAGCTGACCGCAGTGTCGTTGGGGCTTGAAGTTAGATCCTGTATCCAGTTCTGTAATTGGGATTCACAAAAAAAGGGTTCTGACCACACCTTCTTCAAGAGGTTTGTTGTGAGCATTAGAACATCAGTGTCGGGCCCAAATGACTGAGTTGCAGCCAAGTATCCAACGGCCTTCAGGTGATACTTGGGTGATGACATGACCTCCACAACATGAAAGGATGCCCAAGACATATCGTAGCCCAGCATTTCCAGCTTTCAGTATCTGCACTTCAGAAATGAAGTCTTCCAAATGCAGCGTGACCTACATAGGTGAGTTTGAGGACTGCGCCGGCCTTCAGTTCCATGTCCTTACTCTTGACCTCCTGCCTGATTTCGTCAACTGCTTGTGCGATGAATTTGGCTTCATCCTTTTTGTTTGCACGTAGACCGCGTATAAGGTCTTGCAGTGTCCTTTCCCACATGAGCGATGGATGCTAGTAGGCGAGTCTCTTGCGCAAACGGGACGCTCATGACCTCGCCGCATCAGCGTCCATTTGGCTTGCCCGCAAGGACCGGGCCGGAAGCTCCATGACTTCCAAGTCCAAGTTTGTGATCTCGATCTCGGAAATCAAGCGTTGAATATGACCGCGAGTAATGTACAGGCGTTGTATGCGCATATACATCGTCTATTAGACGAGCATGTTGCCTTACACCTTACTACTTACTATGTTGACTGTACTCAGTTCCGCGTTTATCAGGTCAGTATCGCCTTCGTGACAGTGGTGGTGACTGACCTTCCTACGTCAAGGCACTCAGCGGTGGTCTGCTGCCTGTTTCTGTGGACGACCCTCATTCTCTAGTACTCCCTTCTAATCCATTGATCGATTTCATCCAGGAACATTGCCAAATCGGACCGCAGGACATGTGCGAGAGGCTTAGGGCAGTCAAGGAGACACAAGAGCTCATCCGTCGTACTATCAAAGCAACACCGTCTGAGAGGACTAGCAAATTTCCGGATACTTGCTGCTGTCTGTCCCGATAATCAGCCAGATTTCCACATGCGTCACTAATTCATTTCCTTCGTGATAGACTCTCAAAGTACCGACATTTTTGCAGATCCCTCAGTGCTTGCCGTTCATTCCATCCGGCATACTCCAAGGCCCGGATACAGAAAAATGCCTCGGTTTGTCCCCCTGGACATGAGAGAAGTCCTTAGCCATAACTCGAGGGATTTACCATCGGAGGAAGAGGATGAAGATACTGACGCTCGAACAAAGGACATTTTGTGAGCTCGCAGACATGCTACTTTGTGTTTGTTTGACCCATTGGACTAGTCACTCCCGATTAGCTGTGGACAATCACACCTGGAAAGAGATTCTGCTCTCGTACCAAGCAAGTCCATTCTCAATTATGCATACATGGCCAAGCGGAACAGAGTCTGCACTTTGTAATAAATTCTTATGCCGGACGCCATCACCTCTCCCCCTGGATCCTTTACCTCAAACACCACCCCTGTTCCCAAGAATCAACGTGGCGCCAGAGCAACCTGCCTACGTCCCTGTTTCAATGTCTGATCTCTCGTTCGTAGCACCTCTTATAAACGGTGACCGCAACGAGGGAACACCTGAGTATGCAACTATCAGCGACGAGTGGGGTACGTGATTATGCCTTATTTCTCATGGCATTGCTAGAGAAGGAGTAGCCGCATCCTCAACATTGTCACCACCAACATCATACCTAAATGACGGCACAAGCGAGCAGGATGAAATCTTCGCGCCATCCTCCGAATCGCAGGAGCCAATCCAGGACGTCCTCCCGGCGAAAATGGGTAGGTTGAATAAGCTTTGGAAGGGTCACTAGTAATGGGCCTGAATAGATGTGTTCTACATGCCTAGACAGTCATGTGTCGCAGGGTCTCGTGGAGCTCTCAAGGTGCCTGGTCAAGGCCAGCTGTAAGTTCTTCGAAATTATCGGGATTTTGTTCTTATTCTACGACTTGTTCAGGTTACACGAGTATATTGGCCATGTTGTATACATGACGCGGGAACCAAACCTTACCACCACCCCATCGTCAGCATCTGATACCATAGTCACACCGCTTACTTCGGTCCATGTGGGTGCCTTCCCGACATTGTGTCGATCTTCAGACGACTTGGAAGACGCGTTTCTTGAGCGTCTCGCACTTGACTTTACCGATGAAGCGATGGATACCGTTCTTTTAGATCAGTCAGTGGATACCAGGAGTGGTTTGATGGACGGTGCGTCATGCCCATCGACGACTTACCAGCTAACAAAAAAGACATGTTATAGTTCCTCAGTTACCAGCTCCAAACGTGCATGCTCGCAATGCTGTCTGGCCCAATGATATGAGTTCTCTTGTTACCTATAAAGGCTCTTCCGCTTTTTATGTGGCCAAGGGTATCAAATCTTTGAATTTTGAGCTGACATGGAGGCAAGCAGCTTTCCATGATACCAGCGTATGGGTTTGAATTCAACTGGCTCTAATTTGAATAGGCCTTATAACTCTGAACAAGCAATTCCTACCCTTGAGGAACTTGTTGGAGTTTCGGAACTTCACCACTCCTTTGCAGTTGAAGGGGAAGCCAAGGCTCAACTCGGTGGACTCTTGAAATGGTTGGATCCTTTGACCTACTCCATCTCTATCGAAGAGGAGAATCAGGGAAAGCTCCAAGCGTTTTTGAAGTCCCCAACAAACCTCGATCTTGTCACTCATGACCTCAGTTCACTCGAAAGTGAAATCTCAAATGTACTGCTAACTAGAGCAGAAAGACACAGGTCTAGGTTGCTGCCTAGAGCCTGCATGGAAAGAGACTATGAACTATGGGGTGGATGTGGTCGTGCCGCACAATCCCAGAGTCCTGAACGATCGAAAGCTTCAGAGGTATATCATCTTTTTCTGCTCCCAAGCGTCGTTTAGCTGCTTTCAGGATGACTATCATAAGCGAAGTACCGATTATGATCGGTTGGACTCGGTGGATTCGAGTCCCTTAGTATGCGAACGTGCACTTCTTCCCAATCCCCCAGATGGTGAGCACATGCCAGTGCCACAGCTCGTTGTGATGCACTTCCCCTGTATGCAAGGCAGATATGGCACTTGACGCCAATAACGACATTATTTCTGCACCACACGAACAGTTATCTATGGAATCGATCGTCTCAGTATTACCTGCTGGCTTGTCTCCGAACTTTGCCTCAATCAGGAGTCTGGAGGGTCCTAATAGCTCCGGTCCCGACTGGATTCATCCGTCGAGAAATGATGACCTTGAAGGCTACCACGTCCTGGCGACCGCTCGGGTAGAGACTTGTGAGGAACAATCTCTACCAGGGTACTTAAATGTACTCGCCAAGCAGCCTTTGTTACGAGCCGACATCGAGATGCGTCTTACTCCACCAGCTCGCTCTGAGCTACAAAGACCCTCGAGTTGGCTCGTCGACACCGAGGGGCTACTCCACGAGCTCTCGAGACTGGCGGCTCCCTTACCTCCTTTAGAAGTATCACCCCACCTCAACCATCGGTACCTTGCTTCGGTTGAACTGCTACAAGACCGCCCTCTCATACGTGCTCTCCACTTTGATTCGCTTCGTATAGAGTTGCTCGAGAGGGAGTGGCTTGACGGCGCCGACATTGTCTTTGACTGTGATACAGCTTTGGTCTTTGCGTCGTCGTCTCAAACTTTACTTCCCTCTAGCTTCAGTTCTCTCAAAAACAAGCTGAGTTTGCTGTCTTGGCGGTATATTCACGTTGCCGTTGTGTTTAGGGTGTACGATCTTGATGTTTCTGGTCTGCACCTCCCCCAAGACGAGGAAGAACAAACAAATATATTTTCTCGGGTGATCAAGTCCATCAAGAAACTTCAAAGGGACCTGGCCCTTGCAGAGGCGTATGCAACAAAGCGACCGCAGACTATCATTCAGATGTACTTTGTTCGTTCTGTTGAACAAGCTGCGATAACGGCACGTATATTGGGTGATATGGCAGAATCTCGGTCTCGGCTCGGTCCTTGGGGCGATCGCCTGTGGTTGGAGGTGGACGAAAAAGAGGTACATCTCGCATCACCTTTTTCGCCACACCTTTTGAAGAAAGCAATTCCAAGGAGGAGCGCCATCTCACAGGCGTTGACGGGATGAATGCATTTGCAGCCGCAGCCATTATCAGCCAGATTTCACTCCATGACTTCCTAGCTTTACGGCCTGACCAGCGGCTTCAACTCGATCTTCCGATACCAGAGGGGATGATAGTAAGTAGTGTTCTATTCTCATATAGTAAGCGATAACGATGCGTGCGAGGAACAATTCAACGAGGTGATCGCACGACGACGCGAAGATGTCGGCATATTCGTTAGGGATAACGATGAGGGCCATTAAGTACACGCAACTTGTAGTAGTCGATTACCTGTACTTACTCTCCTGAATTTTCAAACATCACTGGCCACTCGCTGAACACGTATGGCGCATGGTTTCAGTGAGCGGATGAGTCTATGTCGTGACAGCCGAACCCTAATTTGGGGCTCCCTCAGTCATGGTAGGCGTGCCGGTGCGGCCACAACACAACTCCACGACTAGCTTAGTTGCTCAAGTGGGGGTCCTTGACCACTGGCAGAAGTGCAGCTCACATGGCATCAAGCAGTCAAAGAACCACTCAGTTTGGCATGAAAGCCCCCACAAGCCTGGCGATTTCCGTTCAGGAACGCGGTTGGTGTGGTTGTCGTGATCATGGGATAGCATAACTAATGTACGCTCAAATAACAGTACTGGCACAACAGACTTATGCTTCGGATCCAAAATATAAGAAGTATACACAGCAAGTTGATAGATGCCTGAACTCATTCGACAGCGTGCACGAGTGGGCGGACTTTACCGCATTTCTCAAGCAGTTGTTAAAGGTGCGTGGTATTACCAGCATCACGGGCATTGGTTGACTCTACCTGTCAAAGACACTACAAGCTTACATGCAGTTCAAAGAAATTCCTCGCAGGGTCATTGTAGCGAAACGTCTCTCGCAATGCCTGAACCCCGCTTTGCCAACCGGTGTACATCAGAGAGCACTGGATGTCTATGCACATATCCTTGGGGTCATCGGTGTAAGAACCTTGTTTGTTCTTTGAATGAATTTAACTCTATCACTGTCAGGCGGATGGCTTGCGTAGAGACCTGTTCCTGTGGACATCGGGCCTGTTCCCGTTCTTCGAATATTCAGCAACATCCGTGAAGGTACGTTATAGACCTTCTCAACAGTCGCCTCCACCCACAGTTCTCTCACCAGCTCACGTTGCTTAATATTTATGACGCACATTTTCTGCCCCTGCAAGACAGTCTGAGACCTGTGATGAAGTCATTCATCCTTGCCCTCCTTCCCGGACTTGAGGAGGAGACTGGGGAGTTTTTCGACCAGGTTGCTTGTTTTCTATGCGGGGTGTTTCAATCTAATACATTTACAGGTTTTGAACCTGCTTGATCGACTGTCCACTACTGTGTCTCTATCCTTTTTCCTAGAGAATGTCTGGTTAATCTTACTGACTATTCCACCGGCACGGGGTACAGCTCTGAACTTGGTATCTCGCCGCTTGCCTAGGCTGGTCGCCGAAAGTGGTATGTCTTAAGGGGAACTAGTTCCAAAGCCAGAGGCTGATGTCCAAAACAGATCTCGCCACAATGCTTGGACATGACGTCGGTCTCATGATTCGCGCTTTCGCTGCTGCTGTGGAGGATGAAAATGTGCTTGTTCGTCGCTATGCTCTTGATCTTATTCTGCAAGTACTTCGCTTGGATGGGGTGGCAATCCAAAAGGCGGCCCGCGAAGATCGTATCATTATCATGCGAGCAGCGACTAGCGTTGTTATGCGAAGGGATCTCTCTCTCAACCGTCGCCTTTATACATGGCTTCTGGGCCCGGATGAGAATGCAGAGCAGCAGATTGCCTATCTTCGCTCTCATTCCCTAGAGCTACTGAAAACAACTCTACGTGTAGGTGCTTCGGTGGAGACCTTCGGTCATTGCTCATACATCTCTAAAGACAGAGATGTTCTCTCCATCCACGGAGTACCCCGAATCCCGACCTTTCAAAATATTCATTTCTCTGTTAGATAAATGGGAAATAGGCGGTGCCCTAACAGAGGCAATCATTTTGGATACCTTTAAGGCTCTCAAGTCTTTGATCGAGTCGGACATAACATCCAATGAAGACGTGGGTGTCTGTTTTTCTCGTGTCCTTTCTTGTGTAAGGATAACTGCCCAGGTTGTGATAACTGCGAGCACGCTCTATGAATCTGTGGAGCCACATATTGTGTGGAGACAGTTGTTAGCTGCGATTCTGAATGAACTTATCGGGAACGGGTCACAGAATGAGGTTCGAATCCCACTTTTAGATTGGTCCCTGATGCTCACTTTCGGTTGACACAGGCAGTCCGATTAACTTGCTTCATCCTGAAGACCATACATATCAGGGACGAAGAGATTCAGATCGTCCACTTGCCAATCGTATTCTCCGCCCTTTGTGAAGCCCTGCAGGTTGGAATACTTTCATATCGCCAGCCCCTGATCTGACTGATGATGTGCATATCAGGTTCAGATCACACGTGATACGACGAGAGGGTCCCTACCAGTGATGTCAGACGCTCTGCGACTCTTGCATGCGATAAGAGATGAGATCCCTTCATCTTCGCTCCTCCAGCTCTCTGTGGATGATTCACTTTCACATGCTCGAGGCCCATTAGAATTTGCACTGAATTTCTATGGATTGAACATCCAATTACCCTTCAATAAAGCCTGGACAGCTCCGAAGTTGCCGTTCATAACGGCGTTCGAAGACATAGTCTCATTTAGTGCCGTCTGTGCTACCGCAACAACTACTTCTGTGGACCACAGAAAGACATTCCGCGATCTTTTGATCCGATCTCTTTCTCTTTTGAACGATCTGGTGGCCACTGCCACCTCGGAGAGAGAAAGAACCCTGATTGTTGACTGGAGTCCGTCCGACTGGGTATCTTGTCTCGTCGCAGCCTTGGAAACTGCAGTAAGCGTTATATCACACACCACATCACCTCTTAATGCACACTATTGCCTATTTCGAAGGATACCACTTTTCTTGTTGTTGACCAAGTGGCCACTTCGCTTGTCTCACTGCAAAATACCCCTGGCCTACAACCGGCTTTGTTGATCAATCAACGAACTGTGATACCCAAATTGTTGCGCACCGTACGTTCACAAGCCCGCTGACGCTTGGTACGAGATCCAGCTCACAGCAGTCCTCGGAATGCTAGCTATTCAACTATCTGCGCCCGAACTATTCAATGTACCATGCACGCGCCGCTAACCTTGTATGGGTAGTTGAGAGAACCTCTGCGCATCGGCAGGTAGAATCCATAATCGCCGAGACTCTCACCTCTCCCCATATTATGGACAGAGAAGCCTCGTGCTATGCATTTGGAGCTTTGTGGAGGTTAACAGGTAGTCTGCTCTCCCCTGTTTACGTTTTAGGTAGTCATTTGACACATTTGCATAGAGGACAACAATCTCCCCGGTTTCTCACTAAAAATTCCACTTATGATCATTTTGGACACCTTGAAGAGTGATGATCCTGGCCTCCGTCGAATTGGGGAGACATGGATGCGATGTAGTCTCCGGTCCTACCTGCGGTACGGTATATTTATTTCCCCCTTGCCTTCAACTGACCTGTCTTATTGTTCCAGCGTACTGGACCCCATTTTATATGATCTTTTGGATCCTTCTGTAAAACGGGTCTCTTCTATCACTAAGATCAACGGAAAGGAGTTGCAAATCTTCTCATATGAGTGTTCATTCGACCAGTCCTATGTTAATCACCTCTTAGAGACTTTACTTTCGGTCATCAAATTCGGGGGCCAAGGCTTTGGAAAGACTGCACGCATGAGTTCAGTCCGAAGGTCACACAGCTCTGAGCTTGTTGAACGAATAATATCCGGTGCGTTTCGTCGCCTCTGCATTCAATAGTCTTACATCTGACGGGTTTTTGCTTCTAGCCGGATTGACCGATCCCGATGCTACCTATCAAGACGTCCTTTTAGAGGTGTTAACTCGGTGTGTGCCAGACCGTGGTCTATAATTTACTGAAATTCATACTCCCTTCACCTAGTTTCCTGCAATCGGAGTGTAAAATAAAGCGCGTTGAGGTTATGGCACCTGCGAATGTTCTCATACAGTCCACGGCCATCGACCTTTTGCAAGCTATTGTCGCGCGCGGTGAGATTGACTCATCCTCTCTCCAAAATGTTCAAGCCTCTGTTGTTGGAAAACTGTACTTTTCTGTCCATACACAACGGTTGGAGCTGCAAAACAAGCTTCTTCATCTCCTACACTCGGTTATCTCTGCCATAACAGCTAGTCAGGATCTAAGTGTCCCACACCCTAATAAGGTAGTCGCAACCGACACATCAATGGAATCTCCTGACAGGCCAGAAGAACTCCATGCATTTCCTATTCACCCGCTTCTTTTGCAGACCTTAATGGATGGCATCAATTTCCCTTCAAATAGTGCCGTCTTACAGCATTGGCTGGATTTTGTTCTTATGGCTGTCCCTCAATTCCATTATACTCTCCAATCCCTGATTTCCCCACTGGGCGATTGTGTCTGCAAAAACTTGCGCATTCGCCTGGACGACCTTCGCAGGGCCCTCAGAGAGGGACATGATCACCATGATTTCCGGTCGAGCACGACGGATGCCGAATTCATCATGCTGCTTAATGCCTTAGAGCGATTGGTTCTTCTCAGTCTCTCGACAACTGATACTGGTCACGCAGACGAGGACGATATCCCAGCAGAGAAGCCTCCGGGAACAGAACCCGGAGGACTCTTGGGGATCATGACCAGTGTTTTCTCATCCGAATCCGTACCCACAAATCTAGAGGAGCAGTTAACGGTGCGTTGTCATTAGAGTTTATGCTGTCAGGTAATCATTCGTCTCAGGTCCGTTCACCGGGGTATCGTTCCCTGCATGAGGCTGTTCGTATCCTTTACGCCGTCTGGGGTGCTACAGCACCAGCCAAGCTTCGCACATCCACCCCCAAGCATGCGATGCTTTCTCTGATCTGTGCCAAAACGCGGGCACGTTGTCGAAGAGTACTTGAGCACTTCTTCCGTCTCCAGTCTGCGGAGGTTCTCGAATCCGTCGTTGAGTGCTGGAATACAGAAGGACCGGTAGGCTCGAGTAGTAACTGTCATGCAGCACAAAGCTCACGGATCATACAGGCACCGTCGTTGTCGGTTATACCAGCGTTTGAACTCGTTGACGCTCTTGCAGCCAGTGCTCACAATGTTGTTAACATGACATGTGAAAGTATTTCATGTCGCATCAATGCTCTCTCCGACAGAAATAGAAAACAAGTCATTAATCCGAACCTGTATGTTTTCATTCGGTAATTGGATATTTTCCCTCTCTGAGGAGCAACTAGATCAGACAGTGTGTTATTCCGGTTCCTGGAGAGCTATCTCAATCAACTCGAAGGACCACTTGCCGTCCAAGTTTGGCATCGCTTCTTGCAACTAGCAAAGGATATCATAAGCAACATCAGAGACTCCCGGCCGCAAGTTTTCCCGGTCCTACGGTGTGCCACACGTCGTCGGTCACCCGCATATACTTACTATAATCACCCAGATGTGTTTCTGTACTGGCAGACAAGATAACGCAGACAACAGCCTTGGAGGATAGACGCATCCGAAAAGACCTTCAGGTATTTTCGCTTCGTGCTCTGTGGATATGGGTTGACTTTTTCTTGCTTAGGAGACATACGGGAAACTTCTTGACGCTACAGTGGTATCCGTCAATCGGAGTATAGATTCAAATTACTGGACTCGACGAAATAACAAAGACGGCCTTGTGCCGAACGGTCGGGATTCCCCGATACCAAGAGGTGAGTTTGTGGCCTCTTTGTGAATTCTAGGTTCATGATCGTGGCAGTCCCTTCAGACCTAAGACTAGACGAGAAGCCGATCTCAAGACCCACATCTCCGCCCCCGGGGTTCGAGCGGGCGGACCAGGTATACGTTTCACCTATAGTTAATCCCGCATTATATTTATTCTCCTAGACCCAGCACATCGTTCAATACATAGGTGACACTGCATTGCCTCGGCTGCGCAAGTTCCTCGTAGACAACGACCGTGTCCTGACGGTTTGCATCAACATCATGTATTATATAGTGTCACCAGCCTTGAAGACTAAAAGCCGGTACTGGACGGTCATGTTGCTGCAACTTCATAACAGTACTGATAACATATCAGGCCACTGGACTTCGATCCTACGATCTCTATCATTTTGCGAGAAATGACTTGTATCTCCGTCGCGATCAAAGCCTGGCGAGGGGGGATTTTTGACATTATCAATGACAGCCGCTTTTTCACATGTTCAGTGGATGCAGGGTTGGATTTCCGGTCCATTATTCAGGCTTGGGTCGATACAGATAAGAGTGTTTTTGTGGACTTTCTTGGTGAGTAGCCTATGTCGTTATTTTACATACATCTTTCTTAAACCAAGTAGGGAAAGTGACCTCGGCGCCCTCTACAAATATCTTTACCAATCGAGAGACCGAAAATCAGCTTCGGTCTATGAACATGCGCAGAATGTCATATATCTTGCTCTGTGGTGAGAAGAATCAGTTTTTGACATCGCTTCCAACGATCCAAGAGAAGCTGGTCGACACTCTAAAGAACACGTCTGCTCCGGTCGTTCAGGCTGAGGTCTATCTTTGTGTGCGAGTTCTCATGTGTAGACTCAGTCAGCATAACCTGGACAGCTTCTGGCCTGTGATACTGTCAGAAATGGTGAGCAGAAAACTGCAGTGTATCTGATTCCGCCAGTTGTGTTGACCATCGGTAGTACCGGTTGTTGGAGCAAACAATGATCGATGTTCCCTCGGATGGCTCGGAAGCATTGTCTCTGGTTCTTGCAGTTTGCAAATTCATCGATCTCCTCCTTGTTCTTCAAACGGAGGAGTTCCAAATGTAATCCTCATTTTCTTCTTCTTTTCATTAACAGCTCAGTGTGTGCGACCAGGCATCAATGGGTCTTCATCACGGACACAATTGACGCAGTTTATCGACCTGACGAGATTGGTCCAGAGGCAATGCTCGACCAACTTTCAGAAATTGCTGGAGGGTTGCCCCCACCACAAGTTAGTATCCGTTGTCATCCGGCCAGAGTTACCTGCGTTAATATCCTATATGCTCGGCAGGAGAGCGCGCAAAACACCTCAAACACTGCTTTCAGCGTTCTCCCCACGCCTGGGTCAAACCCCCGGATGCTCCGCCGCCCAATGCTCACTCACTTGCGCCAAATCGACTCCATTCGTGATCTGGTACCATTTTTCTCAAGCGTGAGCGTTGCAACGTACGAGAGTATCTACTCAAGTGGAGGTAATATCGACTGGGATGAAGTCGAGCGAGGCCTGTTGAGTGATATGTTTGAACCTCGATGAGCCTTGCGCTGCACCCTCCCAATCGTGATACTCTAGCCTACTTGCGGCCCCCGTAATGAACACCGCCGATTTAGATTTAGCACCACATTGTAGCATACTATCAGAAGACGCTTCCATCAAATAATGCTAATGACACTTTGCTTCGAAAAGCCATAAAACAGATAAATATTGACATGATCAAGGAGGAAAGAAAGGAGACTCGTTGAGATACAAAATACCATCCGTAGGCTAGAAATCCCCCCAGTTGCGGCGGAACTTGTACTGCATACGCTCCTATGTCAACTTCCAACAAAAGTTTGGCATGCACCAAAAGGAACGGTACCTTGTATGGAAGATTCTTCCGCATCCTCTCGGAGGGACCATTCGGCGGCTTATACCCTCCCTCACCAGAACCCCACTCGCCATGAACTTCACTCTCTGCCTTTGCCTGCCGGAAGCGGACAGCCGGCTCTTGTTGTTCTGGAGGTGTTGTTCGTTCAAATCTCTTGGGAGCTTCACGGTCATCAACGTTTGCCCGTTCCGCTGGGGGCTGTTCAGAGGGTGCGGGTTCAGCGTGCTGGGCGAGCGCTTCCTCTACGGAGATGCCCTGATAAACTGCTTCCCGTTCGGCTTCTTGGTGCTCGATGGCCTCATGGTGCGAGAAATGCTCTATATCTTCTGGATGATTATAGGACGCTGGGTCCTGCGTCTCTGGCGTGCCGTGGAATTGCTCTAATAGTTGGGTTGAGTGATAAGACATTGGTAGGTGACGCGATCATCATATCACACGCACCTTCGTGGTGGAGGAAAAACTCTATTGAAAAGTGATAAGGAAAGAGCGGCGGTAAGGAATTGGTACGCACCGCTTTCCACATCATAGTGGTGGCCTTCCGCACCAAGGTTCTCGAAACTAGGCAGCGCATCGAGGCCCGCAGCCTCGAACTCGGACAGGGTGATTATACCATCCTTGTCCTTGTCGATGGCATCGAAAACAGTATCAACGATAAGCTTAGCCTTCTTCTGATGCTCTTCGTCATCCTATGCGTTGCACGTCAATTAGCACGCGAAAAAAAAAGAGAGGGGGGGGCACCGTAAGTTACCTTTGATTTCTTTTGTGAGTACACGTGATGTACACCATATATCGCCTCGACTTCCTCCGCGTCCCATACACCATCACTAGTAATCAGAGTGAGCGGGGAAAAAAATGTGTTCGCGATTGTGAACACACCGGTTAAGATCATGTAACTGGAAGAAGCTTGGGAGGTCGAATGACTCTCTGTCGCAATGGGTCAGTCTCAATGAGCATGATACTACGTGCTTGCGTACATATGGTGCTCCGTCGCCATCTAGCAGGATTGATTTTCTTATCCAAAAGGGAAATGTGAAAGACAAACGTACGTGTCGCTGAGCGTATTGAGCTGCATCGCCAGAGATGGGCTCCTCGGAATTGGGATGGCCCCCATGTGCCTGCGTCAAGGCCACGTAAAAAAGGAATATGGAGGAGAAAGATTTGATGTTCATGCGCGCTGAGATGAGAGTGAAAATTGAGAGGAGGTGGGACCCGTTGCCAATGAGTACGCGAAGGGCGGCTTTGAGCGCGAGTGTGATCTTAATTCTCACGGTCGATTTAGTTTAGTTTACAAATTATTAATTACTACATTCCGCTGCCGCTGCCACTGCTCCTGCTCAAAGCCGCTACCAAAAGCTCATACACAAGCTGCGCTTGGTCCGGACGCTCCACCATTCTGGTTCGCTGCTCACGCAGCGAGTCTATCTCTTGAGCCACTTCATCCCAATTAACTCCCTCGTGAAGCGGGCCCAGCGGGGATTGCGGCAGCGGCGGTGGACGGGATGGGTCTCGCTCTGTAGGCTGCGAGGTGAGTGGAACCAAGAGGCTGTTACCACGCAGGAGTGATGAAATTGCGATGAACGACCCGGTGCGTCCAATCCCCGCCGAACAATGTACCATGATGGGTGGCTCGGCATCTGCTGTTTCCTCTAGGCCGCGCAGGTCTTTGTTTGTGCGGTCCGCGAGCCCAATGAAACTCAGGAGACCCACTCGGTCCTCTGGTTCCGGTATGCCATGGTCCGGCCAGGCTCCATACAACAGGTGATGGAATATCACGGGGCGTGATACCCCAGCTACGACCGGCGTAATAGAGACAGTACTTGCCACGCAACGCGCGCTCTCTACGGCCTCACTCTTGACCAAAGTAACTCTGAGAGGAGGTAGCCCAGGCGTTTCCTTAATGGGACGGATGACCCAGGATTCGCCAGCTTGGTGGGGAAAATATGGGTGCGCCTTCTGCCTCCCAGACTCAACGTTGCGCGTCAGCTGCACGATTGTACGTATGCGCGTATACTTCAGAGCGGGTTCCTGGGGTGGGCTGAGGGGGGAGTGGATTCCGGCGATGAGGCTGAGAAACTCGTGGGCGGTGCTGGGCAGCGGTGCCTGCGTGGCGATGGTCCAGCGTCCCCCTGCGAGCTCCCGCACCCAATTGGCGTTGATATAACGACCGCCTGCGTCTACACGCGTACGATCATACGGCAGAATGTCAGAATATCGGTTACAGATGTGATTTTCTGGGGAGCAACCGAGCGCGGCAGAGTAATAATCCGTAGCATTTGCACTAGGATCCTGGGTGGGTGAGCTGTCTGCCGGTGGATGATAATAACTTGAAGCCGATAACAATCTGGCTCGGATGCGGGAGCGCTCTCGATCAGCAAGTATTCGCCAGACGTTGTTGATGTGGTCTTGATTGTGTGCTTTTTGAAGCCATAAGTGCACTGGCGTATGGGATATGGACATGATGGCCGAGATGAAAGATATGTTATCAATGTTAACTCGTCTTATCACCACCGACACCCGAATCAAGTACGTACCTCGTCTCTAATCCGCTGGCAGTACTGTTCATTCTCCCCTCGTCATCTTACTTTCCTGTAGGGTCAGCTCTACGTTGGACAACTCCCTCGGCAAATCTTGCCTTATCGATGGCAGTCCAGAGACCTGCTGGACCTCTCAACAGGCGTGTACCGCATCTATCTCCACCGCATTTCTACCTAAGACTTCATATAGGGTCTTCCACAATACATCCAACTAATATTTTCGTCTCCGGTCACTCCTAGGCGTATTTCGCTAACCTTTCAAGGAGGTTTCGTCGGCATCACCTGCGTAGTGGCTACCCAATCTCCAGATACCAACAACTGGCAAGAACTTACACGGATCTATCCCGAGGATGTGAATCGCGCACAGATATTTGATCTCGCCGCAGGGGAGCCGGTGAAAGGTATCAAGCTTGTTTTCGAAGAGAGTTCAGACTTTTTTGGGCGAATAACCGTATACGACTTGATGATTGAGGGTCAAATATAGATCGAGGAAAGTCCGCAAAATTGATAGGCGATGTGTATGTGGCCCACGAGCAAAGCAAATCGGATTTCATTCGCTTCCCGAGCCGTGTTTATTAGATATAGAAATGGCACGCAATGTTTCGTGATGGGTGTAGTTAACGACAGCATAGCACAAAACGGCCTTAGAACAACTGGAACGGCCTCCAAGGTGGTGCAATACTCCCCTTCTCATCGACCTCTATCCAGTGGGCATGCTCCTGATTCACATCACCGATAGAGTCGTCCCTGAATCCGTATCCAAAGGCGCGGTCCCAGTCTAATACGACAGCAGCCATCTTACAAACATTGGACCTGGGAAAAGGTTTTTAGAAGCTCTGACGAATGCAAGGAGACCCGGAAATGTGGGCGTACTCGAGTCCGCAGATCACTGCACCAGGCCTGAGGTCATCATGCCGGGCCCACAGGCCAGAGAGCAGTGCGAAATCCACGATCATACCCTTTGTGAACCGCACCCTGTCCGCTTCAGGTAATGCAGAAAATTTGTCCTGGAAGTAGGGTGCAGGGCTCGCAATTTTTTGGAGGTCGGGGTTTTCGCTCTTTGGGAGAGAAAATATCCTCGAGCCTGGCTCGAGCTGAGACTGAAGATCCTCGAAAACATCGGGGTCATCAGATGCTAGATAAACGGCCTGTGGCCAGGGATTTCCGGCAGAACGAAACAGCCTGGTCCACGCGGCATTCCCAGCGGTGGCGTATTCTTCAGTCGGCACATTCTTGTCGTGATACTTCCAGGATGATCCCATCCCGTCCCCACGACGAATATGGATACCCTGATATTGATCAGCCGGCAGGGAGTCGTAGTCCAGGCCAAGGAACGACGCCAGTTCCATTCTGGCAGCGTGGATGAGTGCCACCGTGGCCGCATTGGGGCGGATGGCCTCGGTCAAAGACACCCGTGCTCGGTCAAAGATGCCTCGGAGACGATTCAGTTCCCGACCATACCTAAGTCATGTTGTCATCGATTAAGCGGGGCCAGTGTTTAGGACGCGCGTGCTCACGGATCCTCGAACTCTTCTGAGAAGGCATGCCCAAAATGATATTTCGCAGTCCGCGAGTTAATGACCTAGATAGACGAAGAGTGTCATGGACGACTGCCTATGTATTTTAGGTCGATGAGGATACCCAGTGCCTGGCTCAAATAAGCACATTGTCATCGCCATATGACACATTCTCACCTAGCATTTCTCGGACATGCGACTAGTTCTGACAGTTGAGGTTCAAGAGTCAGCACTCGTTTTTGTGCTTGTCAAATGAGAATTTACCCTCCGGAGGTGGCGGGTGGCACCCTGGTTCAGGTCCTGGTTGGCGTACGCGAACATCCTCGAAGTGGTCTGTCCATCTTCAGTCAAGTTAAGTTGCTGCTCGCAGCCCTTAGGAGTAGGTCACTGACTTCCCGCGGTTCCAATAGGTATCATCGATGAGAAAAGTCCTGCCTGCCTGCATAGTTGAGCGTGAGCGCGGATGAATCAAGTTTTCAAGATGGCTTACCTCCTGTGCAAGTCCGGCAGCCTGAGCCATAAGAGCCAGATCTGCCAGTAAGCCGACGTGAGCATCTAGCATGTAGGTGATCGTCTTGTTGCATATTCGAGTTGACGAGCCCTCCGGAGCGGGATACCTTCCTGGGTCGAATTCATCGTGATGGACGACATCTTGTTCACCTGACCAGAACTTCATCGGTCCCATGATATCTCCCATGAGCTTGTGGCACTCTGCTTTGTATTCTAACGGGTCGAGGGGGAAACGCGTATAGTTCTCGTACGAGATGATATTTTCGGGGTGAGGGAGAAAAGCATCGCTTTGTTCTGGGATCGGAGTAGGTGATGAAGAAGTCTCAGCTACACCGATAGCTGAGAAGAGGATGTCGGGACGTTTGTATGACAGGACAGTTGTCAGAAAGAGTGCCAGTGCCAGTGGAGATCCGAAAATCAGACCCCAGTTATCGACCAACCACCGTATGACGCTACGGGGATCTCGACGCGCCCTTCGCGTAGCCAGGTCATCATCTCCCCTGTCCAAGGGTGGAAAGCTGGCACTTGCAGAAGAAGCAAGGAGTGGCTCTCTCTGTTGTTGTTGAAGTGTATGCTCGCGATCGTCTCCATCGCCGAATTGCTGCATTTCAATCTCAGTGACAGCCTCTTCTGCGCGGCCAGCACGCGAATGAGGCGTTCTAGGCGTGAGTTGTTCGGGTTCCACACGCCCCGACGCACTCGGGATGTCGTAGAGACGTGGTGGCATGCGGATAAAGTTATTGGGCACGGAAACGTCACATCATCATCCCTTCACTTTCTTTTCGTTACCGCCACTATCAAATGATGACACGGGCAACGCGTGTCGCCCTATGGTTGGCCGTCGTCGTCGTCGTATATTTCTTTGCTCTCTTCGCATTCATTCCAGTCCCCTTCTTCTCGAAAGAGCATGCTGAACAAATACTACCAGTGGTCTGTCCTATTGTTCTGTTGCCCTCATCCTATACACTCAAGTCACGTCTAGTTACCGTGGTGGCTGCTCATCTCCTTCGGCTCATACACACTCTGGTCACTCGGACATGGCCTCTACACGTTTCGAGAATGCACCGAGGCGCATGCGGAGTTGTTGGGCGTAAGTCTGTTGTGTCTTGATTTGCTGGATAGACATACCCAACACTCTTTCGCGACAGGAAATATCTCAAGCAAAGTCAGAATTGCGTCTCAAAGGGGTCTCGGTAGATTAGCCAGTGGATATGTATACAGCTCCGGAATACATCGCCGTCTTAACAAGTCACAACGCAAAGACAAAGCCGATAACGGCAAGTGTTAATGAATCCCTAACGATGCGCGCTGGCGTCATCACGCTCCAGTGAGTCAACCTCCCATATGATAGGTCAAGACGTACTAGTTGTACGACACTTGCGCGTTCTGTCGGGGGAAGCATGGCAATTTCCTCTGGTCTCATGTTGACTAGTTTTAGAACAACTTCCTGCTCACACTCTTTTGGTATTGTCATGTCAACATGCCAAACTGCGGGCTCACCCGTTGGTTTTCCGGTATAGCGGCCAGCGCCGCAGGTATGGTTTGACTTGTAGTTTGCAGAGGTGGTGGTACATTGTAATGGCCCACAGGCACTGAGGTGCTCCCAGACCCTGCAATGTAGGATGGTGGATATCCACCTGGGCCTGTACGTGTTGCACCGATTGGGTACACTCCGGGTGGGGGTGTCGCGAACTGTGGTGTTCCACCGCGCGAACTCTGCGCCTGCAGATGAGGAGGGACAGCTGACACTGGCAGCCCATTTTGCTGAGGGGCAAACGTTGCTAAGGTTTGCTGCGAAAGAAGGATTAGATATTGAGTGAAGGAAAAGGAGCATGAATGGGACCTGAAATATTGGGATATCAATGATGCCTATCTTCACCATGAGGGCAACTAAGGCATATGCAATCTGTGGTTGAGAGTGGAGGATCGCCTTTGCCTGATCTGGAGTGGTCCTCTGCAAACGGTAGGCTGTGGTTGCACACCGAAGCCAGGAAAGAAAAATGGTGATTACTCGCCTTGAGTTCTAAAAGGAGTTCTATGAGTTGGTCCTCAGGTAATTGAATTGTCGATGACATTGACATTGCGAATGAGTAGTGCAGAGTAAATTGCAAATGTATGCGTAGGATGGGATCGGATTATGGGCTGCTCGGAGCCCTTCGAACGCACGTGCCCCTCATCACCTCAATTCTTACTTCCTTCCGTCCGCCTTCGCCTCCACGTAATCCAGCCATGTCTAGTCAAGAGGCGGCGTGCTATACTGTTGTTTATGAGGATAGCTCGGAATCCCCCTCGACACAGGATCTTCGCAATGCGCTTCAGAAAGGCTCCGACGAGGTCAAGATCGACACATTGCGCAAAATCATAGTCCTCACTATCAATGGGAACGCTCAAGTATGCCTGTGATTATATCGTGATTCTAAAGTGCTGAGATCATTATACGGTGCCTCATTAGCCTCAGTTGCTCATGCCTATAATCCAATATTGTATGCCGTCGCGCAACAAACACCTAAAGAAATTGTTGCATTTCTACTGGGAAGTCTGCCCAAAGTACGATGAAAACGGGAAGTTGAAACAGGAGATGATTCTCGTTGTGTGAGTCCTTCTTGGGGTATCCTGGGACGCCATCTCTAATTCCTTTGCGCGTCAGAAACGCCATTCGGAATGATCTGGTATATCGCTATTCCTCGTCGTTCGTCGCGCTCCTGATTTCCGTGTGTTCCAGCAACACCCAAACGAATATATCCGCGGCGCCACCCTCCGCTTCCTTCAAAAGATTTCACGCGACCAAGAACTTCTCGAGCCCCTGATCCCCATTTGCAGATCGTGTCTTGAACATCGACATTCTTATGTCCGGAAAAATGCTGTCTTCGCTGTCTACACCATCTACCGGGAGTACGAGCAGCTCATTCCGGACGCTCCGGAGCTCATGCAAACGTTCCTGGCCGCTGAATCCGACGCGACCTGCAAGCGCAACGCATTTGTATTCCTAGCAAATTGCGCCATGCCAAAGGCTGTCGAGTATGTTGCACAGGTTCACGATCAGATTGGGAGCCTCGATGAGTTGCTGCAAATGGCCATAATAGATGTAATCCGGTTAGACTGCAAGCACGATTCGACTCATAGAGTAAGCTCCCGATCATTTCGTGTCAGGAAGTCTAATGAGGATGTCTACGTCCAGCCAAGATGGATCCGCTGTATTTTTGAACTCCTGAACGCGTCTTCCCATGCAGTGCAGTACGAGGCAGCTACAACTCTAACAGGTCTGACACAGCATGCGGCCGCCGTTAAAGGTCTGTACATCTAGGCGGTGCCTCAATGATCATGTCTAATTGACGAGAGACAGCTGCTGCGACTACCCTTATTAACCTTGTCTTGAAGGAGTCTGACAACAACGTGAAGTTGATAGTGCTTGATCGACTCGACGCGCTCCGTTCAAAACATGGTCAGGTGTTTGACAACCTCATCACTGACGTACTCCAAGTTCTCTCTAGGTATTTCCGTGTGTCAGTTCTCTTATTCATGAGCTCACACATCGCAGTGCCGACATCGAAGTGCGTCGGAAGGCTACCAACATCGCCTTGAGCATGACATCCAGTCGAAATGTAGAAGATGTAGTATCGTTTTTCAAGAAGCAGCTGCAGAAAACTCAGGATCAAGATTACGAAAAGGTACCAGGATTTCAGTAGGAACTTCTTGCGCGAATTGACTTCGTGCAGGCCCCTGAGTACCGCCAGCTGTTGATACAGTCAATTCATGTTTGTGCCGTGAAATTCTCGGAAGTTGCTGCTAGCGTTGTTCATGCGCTTGTCGAGTTTCTTGGTGATTCCAATAACCCTTCGGCTCTAGATGTCGTCGCCTTCGTCCGGTGAGCGTCCCTCCAACACGCATTTCTGTTCCTGCTCATGAACCGACACTACGACCCAGCGAAGTGGTTGAAAAATTTCCAGCATTGCGACCTTCGATTACCGAACATCTGATTCGTACTCTACCAGAGATAAAGTCGGGTAAGGTCTATCGTGGTATCCTTTGGATTCTCGGAGAGTACATTGAGAGTGCCAATGAGATCCTCAATACTTTCCAAGAACTGCGGAAAGTTCTCGGAGATATTCCTATTCTTGCTGCAGAGCAACGCCTACTTGATGAATCCAGCGTCGAAGATGAAGAGAAGAAGGAAGGGGATGAGAAGAAGGAAGGCGCCACGACCAAGCCAAAGGTTCTTGCCGATGGCACGTATGCTACCGAAACTGCATTTTCAAGCACTACTTCGGCCCGGCTGGAGGCGGTTAAAGCGGCCAATAAGCCCCCATTGCGGTGTATGTCTTCGTCCTCTGGCTCCACGATGTGAGCTGATACTAGGCATTCCTTAGCTCTACTCCTTGGCGGTGACTTCTTTACTGGCGCTGTCCTCGCTGCAGCACTTACAAAGCTTGTCCTTCGATTTTCGGATCTTTCTCCTGACAAGAAGAGGGCGAACGCACTTCGAGCGGAGGCGATGCTTATCATGACATCTGCAATACGTGTCGGCCAGTCTAAATTCTCTTCGGCTTCTATTGACGAAGATTCGAACGAGCGGATACTTAACTGCATCCAGACACTGAGTGAGCTCGAGGTCGAGCCTGTCGTGCATAGTATTTTCTTGAGCGACACGAAAGCCGCTTATTCGAAGATGGTCGCAGCGCAAGAGGTATATATTACTTCCAGCTGCTCACTTGGTTGTTGACCATACGCACAGAAAAAAGCGGCCGAGAAGCGGGAGCTCGAGGCGGCGAAGCAAGATGTGGTGCAGGTTGACGACTTGCTCACTTTCAGGCAATTCACAAAGAAAACCGCAGACGATGTGATCGACGTGTGTATTCCCCTGACTCAAACTTAGCCAAATTTAACACAGGAGCTACAGTATGATGAGGACGTCGGGCGAGCAACAGGTGCAGGAGAAGTCCATGAGGATTTCATATCCAATTTGAGTCGAATCGCACAACTAACTGGTAATTGCTTGTCCGACGATCCCTTCGACGTACTCCTCACGGTCATCAACAGGGTTCTCGGACCCCATATATGCCGAAGCGTACGTAAAGGTCCACGGATTCGATATCATGCTCGGTAGGTCATGTTACTGCACGTTATCATAATACATAGTTTGACAAACAATTTACAGACGTTCTACTGGTCAACCAAACCTCTGACACCTTACAAAACCTCTGCGTGGATTTCGCGACACTTGGGGACCTCAAAATTGTTGAACGGCCAACAGTGTACACGGTCGCGCCACACGGCTTTCAGAATATCAAAGCCACTATTAAAGTCTCGTCAACAGAGACGGGAGTGATTTTTGGTAGCATTCTTTGGGAAGGCCCGAATCTGTCTGAGCAGGCTGTGATCTTGAGCGACATCCACGTTGACATTATGGATTACATAAAGCCCGCCTATTGCACAGAGGCACAGGCATGTTTTCTTGTTCTCTCCACATCCAACCACTGACTGGGTGCTTTCACTATACAGTTCCGTAATATGTGGACCGAGTTCGAGTGGGAGAACCGTGTCAATGTGTCCACGGCGATGTCGTACGTGAACCTCACGCACCGTTGACATTCCAGCTTATGCCTCCTTGCTAGTGAACCGCGCGAATACTTGAAACACATCATGAAGTCGACAAACATGTCCTGCCTCACTCCTGAAGGCGCCATGGCTGGCGACTCTGACTTCTTGTCTGCCAACTTGTATGCCCGGAGTCTATTCGGTAGGCGTCTGTTTGCCTCGCTTGTCTCGAGCGATGCACTGATAGGCCCCTTAGGCGAGGACGCGCTTGCGAACCTCAGCATCGAACGTCTAGAGTCCGGTACCATTACTGGACATGTACGCATTCGCAGCAAGACACAGGGAATAGCCCTGTCGCTGGGCGACAGGATCACCATGGGTGCGAATAGAATTCCTCTGTTAAGGGCATGTTGCTGATCGACCTTCACACGCAGCGCAAAAAGACAACAAGACTCCTGTGAAGCCCTAGTTACGCTACATTATTTCGTCGCTTGTGTGGACTATCCAATAAACCTTTCTCTTAAGTTACAATCATGGGTGTGACGGAGCATAATTAAAATGTAACACGGCGGTGGCGAAGGCACGAGCAAAGGGAGGAGGAAAGATGAAACGTGCAGTAGCGCAAGTCACGTCACGAGGTCAATGTCGATGTCCACTTCGGAGGCAGCGATTGCTGTCGACAGCGCAGATCTCTTCGTAGCGGAACGTTGTAAAGGTGTAGGGGCGGCCCCTTCGGGTGCGGCAGACGCCGAACGTGACGATGCCGCCGTGGAGACAGCATCCGCCTTGGGCTTGCGCTTTCCCGGGGTGCGCGTGCCAGCGGCAGGCGCACTGATAGACAAGGCAGGCAATTTAGGAAGGGAAAGGGCGGCTTCGGCGGCAACCGCGAGCTCCGAATCCTTCTCGCCCACCCAGGAGCGCGCGAACCAGCGACCACCAGCAATGCCGCGGATCTCGCGGTGTGCCATGCGCCAGTGGCGCGGCTTGTTCTTTGTGCGATCGAGCGGGATGACGGGCGCATAGCCGGTCGTTATTTTGGGCGGTGGCTGCACCTGGAACGGTTTCGTTGGGAGCGGGTAGCGAGGGTGTGGGACGCCCTCGATGTCCTCCAGTGTGGTAGGCTCGGGCGCGGGGTGCGCAAAGACGGACGTCGAGTCGAGAGGAAGTGCGGGCTCTGGCTCTGGGGTGCGGGCATCGACGTGCGCGGGCGAGGAGGGGACAGTCCCGGCGTGACCTGTTATGATGCCCCCCGGGTTAGCGTTGAGGCTCGACCAAACCCAGCACGAGAAAGCGGGGCGCCTCTCACCTTCGCTGACTTCGGCAGCTGCATCCGCGACGGTGGGAGGTATGACGGCAGTCGTCTTTGGTCTGCATTAAATAAGAAATATTGGACCAAGGTGAGGGCGGTGGGGCCAAAAAAAAACAGCGTGATTGCTTACTTTGATGCCGTCTTACGCGGAGCACGTTGCGCCGCCGTCGTCCCCTTTGGGACGACCTTCTTTTTGGAAGCGGGGGCAGAGACCGCGGGAGTCGCCTGTGGGACCGTCGGCGGAGGCTCAACTGACGGGGGCGCATCTTGGTCGTCTTTCGCGGGGCTGCTCTGTGCTTCTGATGATGCGGCGGCGGGCAACGCCGCCGGAGCAGCCGTGCTGGGGGCACTGACACGGGGCCTGCGTCGCGCCTGCGAGGACTTTGCCTTTGTCAAAGGACGTTTCGTGCCCGACTTTGCGGTCGACGTACCGCCTGCAGCGCCGGCAGGGGCAGGGGTCGAAGCGTCCTCTTCGTCATCGATAAGTTCGTCTTCCTCGTCCTCGTCGGGTTCATCCTCGTCGGCCTCTTCTGCGACCCCTGCCTCCTCTCCGGTTTCGCCGTTGAAGGTGATGAACTTTGTGCCCATTTTTGCTTCGTTTACGAGGAGCTTGACGCGGAATTTACCAGTGCGTGCTGGGGAAGCATTGGCCGGAGGGCTCTCACCCTCGTCGTGAAGAGTAGATATTTGGGGAGCGTCCATTTCGACGTCGTTGTCCATTGGTTGAGAAGGCTGACTGTCGCTTGGAGGGCCGTAAGGAATCCAAGGGGACGCGCGGAACATGATTCAAACATCAATTGACACGACACGCCCAAAGCCATCTTGAGGAAGGGAGCGCTTCACCGGTCCGCTTATCCCGTTCATCCATAGCAATCGACTTCGTTTGCTTTACGCTCAACTTCGCACTCAACGCTGAATAGTCGCTGCACATGTCCTTAAGCAATCTTATCTGATTTCCCTTCGTATCCTTCCCACTTTCCCAAATTATCTTCAATATCCAACAGTCGTGTCCCATAGAACATATGAGCAGTCGGTCGCACTTCATCCCAGCGCAACACACGTCCAGATGCATCGCGAGCAAAGTGCGGACCCCACACGCTAACTCTGTCCGTTTTCGAGTTGCGTGATGCGACCGTGACCCCACACACATGGCAGCGCGTGCGAGTCTTCCAAGGTCTGAGTGGGTTAACGAAGGTGTCGACAGGGGCGTCATGAGTCCATGAGAAGGCAGAGGCGGAGAAGTGCACGGTGTGAATAAACGGGCAACCTAGGACAAGGCGTTTGAGAGGATGTAGTCAATGCCGTGGGGAATGGAAAAAGGGACATACCCGTTAATCGCTGGCATTGTGTGCAATGACAGTACGCACGTAGCACTGGTGGTGCAGACAATGCATACTTGACTGAGCCACAGAAGCAATTCCCGGTGAGAGGTGAAGACAGCGTTATAGTCGAGGAAGACATGGCGATTAACCAGAGAGGACCGAGAGAGGATCACATAATAACCACAGCTCCATCGGGCGTCCGGTACTTTCGAGGAATTCAACATTAAGTAGAAAAATGCGAGCAGCCATATGTGTCAAGTGTCTGGAGGTGGGTCTAACGTTATGCAAGTGCGAGTCCCTCGACAAGACGAGCAATATGAAGGGACTATGAACAGGACGGGGGAATATGGCGGTCGACCACGATGACATAAGCTAAACTTGCTGGTCGACAGCAACAACGAAACGCCGACATTCTCCGTGACCAACTCCTACGCCCTCAAGTCAGTATTTCCTCCTTTCGGTTTACCATCGTTGGCGGGCTACTGAACATGTTTGCCACATAGCCCCATCTTTTTATTAGAAGTATCCCCACTCCGCCCCGTCCTTGGTCGCGTAAGATAGGGCGACAGCATGGTCTCTTCAACCGTCAATGTGAGCAGTCTCTATCCTCTGTCGAGTTGTTTACTGAAAATCACGACAGGTTGTCCGGTATACCACACTCCTCTCGGGGGTGTTCTATGGCATCTACCACCGTCGAACGTTACAAAGTGCGCATGACGCGGACAAGGCGCACCATGCCAAGCATGAACGAGAAACCCTAATTGCGCAAGCAAAGGAGGCATGGAAGCAAAAGCAGGCAGGCAACAAGGACGGCGGTGAGTGATGCCTTTTTTTTAAACCTCTTGCACCATAGCGGCGTGTGCCGCAATTGTCAGAGGCGACACGAATGTGCTGGCCAACACCCACACGCATCACGAACGCTATGCCTGCTCTGCTGGATCATACTTCAATGTCACATTAATGTCTCCCCTTGTTCTTTCTTGGAGATCTTTCCTCCTTGCATTGTTTGCTGTCTGCTAATGACTTCAACCTGCAGTGATCGCAGACCCAGAGGACCCTCGGTTCGATCTGGAAAAGCTGATTGCAAAGTGGGAATCATCGTAGATGCATGTCCTGCGCGTCCACTTGCGTGCCCGGAGGTTGCTAGCATAATATAGATTTGCGACCCCATGAGGGTTACTGGACACACTCATCATCGGTGTAACAAAAATATGTAGTGAGCGTGAGAATCTATCCAAAGATAACGCGCCTGAGCGCGTCGCGTCCGTCCGAGTGTCCTTGTTCTTGGCCTTTCCACCTAAATACTACTCGCCCGTCCCTTTCTGCGCCATATGAAGCCTACCGTTACAGAAGATGAATTTGAAGACGCCGAGGAAGAGAATAAGTTTATTAATGAGGTGCGTCCTGCGGAAAAAATACAATGGCCGCACAGTTGTTAAGTTTCGCTGCAGGAGTACAAGATATGGTAAGGAAATCATCGCACGCGCAAGTGGTGTCATGTACACGTCCCTACAGGAAGAAGAATGCTCCATATCTGTACGATCTGATGATAACGCATGCACTCGACTGGCCGAGCCTAACTTGTCAGTGGTTCCCAGACAAAGAATCGTGCGTCCATTCGTTCCCTGCAGTCCCATCTTGCCACCTCGACTGACTCGCGCGTGCACCACACACATACACACACACACTCTCTCTCTCTCCCAGCCCGCCCAATAAGCCCTACACGACTCACCGCCTGCTGCTCGGCACGCACACGTCCGGACAAGCGGCAGACTACCTACAAATTGCGACCGTACAGATCCCCTCGCGCGCCGGGCCGGGCGCGGACGTCCTCGACCGTGGCACGTACGACGACGAGCGTGGGGAGCTCGGCGGGCACACGCTCCCAGCGAGCCAGGTGCGCATCAACGTCGTGCAGAGGATCAACCACGCGGGCGAGGTCAATCGCGCGCGTTACATGCCGCAGAACCCAGACCTGATCGCCACCAAGGCCGTCTCGGGCGAGGTGCTCGTCTTTGATCGGACCAAACACCCGAGCGAGCCCGAGCGCGGCGGCGTGTGCAAGCCCGACATCCGGCTTGTAGGCCAAACAAAGGAGGGGTCTGTGTTGAACTCACTGCTGCTGCGACTGTGGACGAGGTGGAGCGTACTGACGACGGATGTGAAAGGTTCGGGCTGGCGTGGAACCCGAATAAGAAGGGCCATATTCTCGGCGCGTCTGAGGACAAGACGGTGTGCCACTGGCAAGTAGTCTAACCTGTGTTTTGTTTGTCTCTGGTACTGACGGTTTGAGGTGAGGTCTCAGGGATGTGAATGCCTATTCAAAGGCAAATTCATCGATCGAACCTCTCACTGTATTTGACGACCATACCGCCGTCGTTGGTGTAGGTTCTGCATCGGGAGCGTTGCCGTAAAAAAAATTGACGCTTGATACACAGGATGTTGATTGGCATGCATCAAATGAGAACGTGTTTGCTAGCGTAGGCGATGACAAGATGCTTAAAATGTGAGTACTGTGAGCCTTCATGCTCCATTCTGTCGATTTAACGGAAACCTCCTGCAGCTGGGACACGCGACAGAAGGTGCCAACGTCTTCCATACAGGCACACGATCAAGAGATACTGGCCGTAGGATTCAATCCGGGTGCCGAGACACTCTTAATTACTGGCAGCGCAGACAAGGTTCGCTTCCGAGGCCGCGGGACCATGAAGATGGCTGACAAAAATGGTTTAAACAGACAATCTTGTTGCACGATATCAAAAGGTTGGGGAAACCGCTGCACATGTTCGAGGCACATACGGACGAGGTGCTACACCTCGCGTGGTCCCCACATAGCCCCACCATTTTTGCATCTGCGTCGAGCGACCGCCGCATTAATGTGTGGGACCTTGCACAGATTGGCGTCGAGCAGACACCAGACGATCAGGAGGACGGCCCGCCTGAACTCATGTTCATTCATGGTGGTGCGTCCCTAGTGCTTGTTGTTTGTGGACCCAACGGCCAACTTACGAACCTTGACTGCAGGTCACACAGCACGTCCCTCAGACTTTTGCTGGGCACCTGGGGTGGGTGAGCACTGGACAGCGGTCAGCACGTCGGAGGATAATGTGGTGATGGTCTGGCAACCGACTATGCACGTCTGGGCTGGAGAGGAGGTGCACGTTGAGGAGAAGCAGCTAGAGTCAGAACAGATGGAAGGCATCGAAATCACGAATGCACCCGGATCAGGGGCGGGACGCGGTGGAGGGAGTGGAATGCAAAGCGCGCCCATTAGTGGGAGTGCAAGTGCATCAGGAGAAATGGATGAAAGCTGATATTACGGAAGGATGTTGCACGCTACGGGGGGCGTGCAGCTGCATTTACGACGCAAATGTGGAACAATTGCTTTGCTCGTGGGTTGAGCATCATACAGGTAGAACTAGTGGGCGAGATGGTGTTGCACGAGTGGAGAGCCCAAGGTGCAGATGTGATGCAAGCACGCATGCAAGCTATATATATCGTATACCTCTCAAAGGAATACGAGTCTAATAGCTTCGAAGAAAACTGTGAATGGCCGAGGAGAGTGAGCAGTGCAGGATGAAAGGGGAGTGAAACGTACCTCCACCGACGACAACGAACAGAACTATACCGAGAGCCCAGAGGCCGATAGGTGATTGTTTTGCTAGCTTCTCCTTGCGAGAAGCATTAATTGGGTTTTTTCCGGCACGAGCTTTAGCGCTGAATTGGTCGTTCCTTTGGCGGATGTCGCGTGAAGAAGTCGACTGTTGATAGAATCAGTGGACCGACCACGCGAGACGGGATGAGAAGGAACGAACCATGAGTTGATTAGATACAGAACGAAGGACTAGGGTGCGACTAGGAGAGAAGGTGATGATGGTGATGAAAGGTACAACAGTGAAGTAAGCAGGTTACGGTGTAACGTGTCGTCCGTGCGACTTGTTTGGCCTTGCGTCGTTCCCGTCTACGGAGCTTGCTCTGGCCCGTGCATCAAAAAATGTTGAATGGTACCGGGATTCGAATATTTACTGGTACGTCACTCCTGTACCGCGATCTAACTCAGCTTATCTATGAACAACATCCTCGCGACCAAGGCACGAGTCACCCCCAGCTCACAGAGATCATCTGCAGACGGTAGCAAGAATACTCATCATTCCCGCGGTGGCTGACGACGCCCAGGCTCGGTGTACAGGTCGCCCGTGCAGAGGTAACGCAGAGCGGCATTGGCGAGACAAACGTTCGCATCACAGAATCCGTGCGCGAGGACGACGTGTATATCATCAATACGGGATGCGGGGCCGTGAATACAGCCTTAATGGAACTTTGCATCATGATCCACGCCTGCAAGATTGCCAGCGCGAAGCGAATTACCGCGGTCGTCCCACTGTTCCCTTACGCTCGGCAAGACAAAAAGGACAAGAGTCGTGCACCGATCACAGCAAAATTGGTTGCGAACATGTTGCAAAAGTCCGGATGTGACCACCTCATTGTGAGCGCACTATTTGCGGCGGGAGATGAATGTGTTCTGATCTCGGTATTACTCGACCGGGGGGATAATTGTTCGTAATGGAAGACCATGGATTTACACGCATCGCAGATCCAGGGTTTCTTCGATGTCCCCGTTGACAAGTGGGTTTATCCGTGTCAGTGTGTTCCAGTCTTGGCTGCTAATCATGAGTCGGCCACAGTGTAAGTCTGATCATTTGACGAGCGGGCACACCCCATGTGGCGTATTGGCTTGACTACCTGCCAGCTTTATGCAGAGCCATCTCTGATACTTTATATACGAACCAAATTTGATCTCTCGAACGTAGTCATCGTCTCCCCAGATGCAGGCGGCGCCAAAAGGTGCGTAACTATGTTTTCTGGGACTTGGCTGGGGGCGGAAGGAAATTGCATGTGCCGTTGTAGGGCCACCTCGATGGCCGATCGGTTAGGAGTTGACTTTGCGCTATTTCACAAGGAACGGAAAAGGGCGAATGAAGTGTCACGGATGGTGCTCGTCGGACAGGTCAAAGACAAGGTGGCGATCTTGGTGGACGACATGGCCGACACATGCGGCACGCTATGCCTAGCTGCTCAACACCTAGCCGAAGCAGGAGTGGAAAAGTCGTATGCGATGGTCACGCACGGAATTTTGAGCGGGGATGCGTTGGAAGCAGTGGAGAATAGTGCATTGGATAAGTTGATCGTCACTAACACGTTGCCTCAGGAAGAAAACCAGGCTCGATGCAAGAAGATCGAGGTGATTGATATCGGGCCAGTGTTGGGCGAGGTGATCCGACGCAGTCACTATGGGGAGAGCATTTCAAAGCTGTTTAATGAAGTACCATATTGACATTAGCTAGTGTGATTGTCATTGCACGATTGAGACCAGACAGAGAGTATTCTATTCGTCTTTTAAGCAAAACTCCCATGTTCTGTCCTCCCCTCCTTCGCCAGTCTTCCCTTGACCATGTGCTCTTTCTCCCTTCGTCATCCGGTGCTCGTAGCCTCTCCAGTCACTTCGATTGAAAACAAATGAGCGAAGTAAGGTGTAGTGCGGGTAGGGTGGGTCAGTAGACGAGCGAGGTGGAGGTGGATTCTTCGCTAGCTTTGGCACGTCCCTACGCCAAAAATATCAGCGGATAGCCACTGGGGAGAGCAGCGGTACGCGGACCATTCAGTATAAGGCGGCACATTCCGCAGCGTTACGAGAATAGTCCCTCTGGCGCGCCCACGCCCACCTTCATCTACTGCCTGATCGCCGTCCCTGTCCGCACATTCATCGTCATCATCGTCTGAAGGACGTTTGCGCTTGCGGGATGGCAGTAGTTGCGGCACAGGTCCGCGGACCAAGAACCTCGCCACAGAGCGAAGAAAGCCAAGGATAAGAACCTGATTAGACAATATATTCCTGTCCTGGTCTGTAATCCCTTTCCCTTACATGTCCTTTCTTCCATCCGCAAGTCACGTTTGAGTTCAGTGAAGTTTACTCACCTGCGTGAGGAAAGTTCCAGACTATGCGGTCGAACACTTTCCCCTTGAGTGCCAGAGTCTTCTCTAGCCTCGTTGCGTCGACAGCGAATAACACGTGAGCGCCCTGCTCTCGTAGTATACGGACATTCTGTTCTGCGTCGGGGTACTTGGTATAACATTCCTCCTCTGTATCATATGCAGTTGCAACGATATTTGTAGAAGGAAGATGGTCCAATGGTGCAGGGGGGTGCTGCAACAAAGCCACAGCGAAGGAGAAGTTGCCCTCTCCGACTAGGAGTACATTATCCAGCGCTTTGAACGGAATCGTAGATCGGCGCGGATTTTGCGTCTTTGCGGAACCCTTTCCGCTTACACTCTTGACCTGTTGATCGAAGGCCTGTGCGGCAGCATCTTCGGCCAGTTTTCTCTTCTTAAATCGAGCTTGGGCGGATGAGAGAGCAGCTTTAAGGGACGGTTTCTTACTCTTACTCTTGGCCATGACGTCCGCAACGACGTGGCGAGCGCGCAACGCGTGTCGGAGTTTCAAAAACGGCTTTGAATGCACCCACCATTGACACCGACACCGACACTCCTCGGCCTGGCGTCACTTGCTGGGCAGCACGCACGCTCTTACTCAGTCTCGGTCAAACCACCTCGGGTGTACGAGAACAAGCCCAGTCCTCGTGTCTATTCGGAGAAGAAAACTTTCCTCTATCACCAATACCTTCGTCTTCTTGACTCAACTTCACATTCGCCTCTCATCTTCTTGCAGCACAACAAGTTTTCCGTCCCTAGGCTCATAAAGCTGCGCAAGGGCATTGCGCAAGCTGCTTCACGTCATGCTATTCCACCACCTTCTCTCGCGAATCCAGGCCCAAATCCCGTGCAAGCAACACCGACACATCCGACGTTGAGCGTCATCCGGACATCCCTTTTCGGCGTCGCGCTTCGCAACTTTGCCCCAATCGATGCCAAGACGAGCGAGGAAATCGCGCAGACCGTGCAGGGCGGGCTCGCTGTGTTGTCTCTCCCCGTCTTCAATCCGCCGCAACTTCAAGCGATACTTCGCGCCCTGCAGCGCAGTGCACCGAGACCTAAACCTCCAACGGCGGAGGAACTGAAGCAGGCTGCCGCGCTCGAAGCCCAGGACCCGCCGAATCCAGGTCGACGCGTGAAACGGCTGCGCAAGATTCACGAACCGGAATTAACCGTCATGGGCGCACTCATCGAAGGTCGCGTATTCAAGGCTGAGGGCGTTAATGAGGTTGCAAGGCTACCGACGTTGGGCACTTTGCAGGCTCAGATTGTTGGATTGCTAAGCAGCCCCGGTGCGCAGCTCGCTGCAGTGTTGAGCGAGGCGAGTGGCGGTAAACTAGCGCGGACGCTTGACGGCTTGAAGAAAAGTCTCGAAGACAAATGTTAAATAAATAGTTTTTTAATATCGGAGTGCGAATAATTAGGGGTTAATTTATGGATAAGTTGGTGGCACATCCAATGCTTTGGCTTTGGCTTGGTGGCTTGTGGTTTTTGGCTTGCAGTGTTGGATTGGAAAATGTGTGTCGTCGCTTCGCTCACTCGTGGTCGTCGAATCGTCAGACAGCCTTCTTACTGAAGTTCCATCTTAGGGATGACGACGACGAGTTTCTCTATGGCGATTCCGAGCTCAAAGAGTCGTCCCTCTCAAAGGTGCCCCCCGCCGTCGTGGCCCCGGTACCCTCAGCCGGTGAGACACCTCTCTCTTCTGCACTTGTGCCTTGCGGCGCGTTTTGTATTCTACTCGTCCCAACGAAATATAATCGACATTTTGCTCACTTCTTCCTCGTGTGCGCGTCAGTTGAACCGGATGAGTGAGTTCACCCATCAACCTTCGCGTCACCCTCTCACTTTGCCTCTCTTTCCTTAGGATCCCGTTTGGCAAGGTGGTGCCAACAGACGACGACTTATTCCCCCCAATCCATCCTCCTACAGACGCGACGATTCCACAGACCGATGATGTTCAGGAAGAGGGGGACGACGCCGATGCGGATGCGGATGCGGCGTCCGGGGATGGTAGCGATGCGACCGAGGAGAGCGACGAGGTAAGCTTCTCTGTCCTGCATAAGATGTTCTTCCCTTGAAGATGAAGCACAGGACATTGAATTCATAATGGAACCTACGAGTCGGTCCCTCGACTTACGGTGCGTACCCGCGTTCTTTACTCCTTTCTCGACCTCATCTTTCATTAGGCCAAACAAACCCGCGGCGCGCAATGCGAATCCCACACCCCAGAAAGGTTTGACCTGCAATTCTTGCCTCTTTACAGATGTAAATCTCGCACTCAATGTCTCGGCACAGCCCTTCCTCCCGGCCCATCATTAACAACCGAATATACTCCCCGCGAACGAGGTGCTCCGGCCAAGCCCCCAGCTCCTCAGCCGCCACCCCCGACGAGCACTCCCAGTTCCAAGCCCCTTGCAACCCCCAATGTAACTGCCCCTCCCACTCTCACCGCCCGCTCGGCGTCTTCTGTGCCGGATGTCGAGCCAATGTTTGAGGATGGTCCTGACCCTACGACGCTTCCGCCCGTCACTGCACCCCCCTCTCACCCTGCAATCGACCCGACAGTAACAGGCATGCTGGAGGGTCGGCCAGTCTTTGAGGTAGACATGACAGCACTCGCAGAAAAGGCGTGGCGACGACCAGGCTCAGACATCAGCGACTGGTTTAACTACGGGTTCGATGAGATTAGTTGGGAGGCTTATTGTTACCGACGGCGTGAGCTCGGTGACCTCGCAGCCGTCCTGAAGACCAACGTTGTGGTGCGCGCCTTCTCTCTCAAGCATATACTCTGTATCTGGATGTTCATGCTGTTTCTCCTTTGCGGATTTAGAACTTCTCTGGCATGCCCGAGGACCAGCTCACCCAGCTTCCTCCGGAGATTCGTACGATGGTTATGACTGGTGCAGCTGCCATGATGGCCAATGGCGGTGCGCCGATGATGCAGCCTGGCATAAATCCCATGATGGCACCCGAAATGGGCAACATGAATATGGGGCCGCAAATGATTGACCCCATGATGGCTGGCATGGGCGGCGAGATGGGCATGGACGGCGTAGGCGTTGGTGTCGGTGTCGGTGTCGGTGTCGGCGCGCCACAGCAAGGCCAGGGTGGGCCCATACCAGACCAGCTGGGTGCGGGTGTGGAGGGTTTTGGCCCACAAGGTGGCATGGGAGTGGGCATGGGGATACCAGAGTATGGCATTCAGGTACTTCGCTACTCCATGGCCGCGCCATAAACAGGTTTGACGGGGAGGAACTTAGGACCAGAGTGGAATGCAACAAATGCAACAGCAGCAGCAACAGCAATTACAGCAACAGCAGCAACAAATGCAACCGCAGCAGTTGCAGCCACAGCAAATGCAGCAGCAACAACATATGTATCAAAACATGGAGGCCCCCGTTGCACCGTCGCCGCCTGTGGGCCCTTCACGCGGCATTCCACAAGGGCCTTTCCGCGGCCCACGTGGCATGATGATGCGCGGTGGGCGGGGAGGATACATGCTTCGAGGAAGAGGTATGCCCGGGTTTCCTTCACCATGGGCGTTTGACTGATGGAGTGAGTACTAGGAGGCCACCCTAACCCACCTGCCCGATCTGCCTCGCCTCTCCCACCCAATGTGCCGACCGGCCCTCGAAATCAAAACAAGTACAAGGACCGGGACAACAACGCGCAGGCCGTCGATGGCTTGGATTACGGTGGTGGTGGTGGTGGCGGCGGTGGTGGCTTCGCAGGGGTTGATCGGGGCAGTGTGACCCCCGTGATGGATTATGATGATCGTAGCGGCCGGTAAGTCGACTTATGCTCCTGTCGCTTGTTCAGTACATTAGAGCCTTAGTTAATCTCTATGGCCAGGAAGCGGAGAGACCGTTCACCCAGCGACGATCGACGGGAACCGAAAAGGCGCTGACAATGGGAGTCGATAGCATCCCCATTCTTTTCTTATTATTCGTTGGAGATCTCTGTCGCGCTTCCTTGCTCTCGTTTCCTGTAGTAAAAAAATTATATTATACGTCTGAGGTGATGCTACAACATCGCGATGCAAGAAAGTTGAGGATAAGGTACCAGGGAACATCTCATCTATCTGATCCAAACTCTTTACACTCGAAGGAAGTTTCGATCAAGTCGTGGAAGGTGCACGCGCCGAACGAGGGTTCCCGTTCGAACGGCGGTTACTCCCGCCTGAAGCAGCCGCCCGCGCGATCTTGCGTTTATTCTTCGGTTTGACCCTGCATGCGTCGCAGAACCACACGCCCTCTGGGGCCACCTCGAGCCCGATGCACCCCAAGTGAAACTGCAATGTCCGTCAGTACACCTCCCTCGGAAAGAGGAAGTACCAAAGAACGACAACTCACCCACTCGCGCTCACACTCATTGTCATCGCACGCAACCATGTCTCCATAGCTCCCCACCTGACACCAGCAGTACACGCGCCCATCGTCCGCCTCGGCGCCATCATCAACGCCATCGGCTGTGTCCATCGTCGTGCCGCCACCCGCAACAACACCAGGACCTCCTCCACCGGAAC
This sequence comes from Russula aff. compacta, assembly GCA_003313875.1. Classification (NCBI taxonomy): domain Eukaryota; kingdom Fungi; phylum Basidiomycota; class Agaricomycetes; order Russulales; family Russulaceae; genus Russula; species Russula aff. compacta. The sequence goes on from QLOT01002264.1 coordinate 46,070, forward strand.
CACTAGTGCCAGTAGGACCGGTGCCGATGCCACCGCCACCACTCCCGTCGATGCCGGGGCCGGAGAGGACGGCCGCGTGGGCGACTACGGAGCGTGCGACGGGCATGCCTGGTCCCTCGAGTTGCGCGTGCACAGGACCGGACCAGCCACCGACGGCGGCAATAGCAGGCGCATATGGCGTGACGTGCGGAAGGTGACCACCTACAGCGGTAGCCGACCCCGCCGAACCTGTCGCAGACGTCGGTGCCACGCCTGCCGCAGAAGATGACGATGCTGCAGCGGCTGCTGCTGCTGCCGCCGCCGATGACGACCCCCCGCCACCGTTCCCCGCGGGCACCGGAGTTGCGGACGCAGCGGCGGGACGGGAACGCCGCTTGGCGGCCGGGTTGCGTGAATTTGGTGGGCGCGATGGCGTGGCAGCGTATGCATTAGGTGCAGAGATGGCCTGTTGATGGGAAGTGACGGAAAGGAGGGACTCGGTGGGTGAGCCCGCGCGGTCGGGTCTATCAGATGCGGGTAGGCTTGGTTAGTGAGGGGGGAAAACGGTGTTAGTTCGGACGAACTTTCTTGAGCGTGCGCCGTTGCGTGAGCGCGGGTTAGTGGTGTCTCCGATCCTGTCCCTCCTTGGCGTTCTGCCCCCCACTGGATCAACGTCGTCCTCTCGTGGACCGGCGCGTCTTCTCTTGTTGGATGGATTGGCCTGGTCAGCTGTACCGCCAAGCATGGCGCCGCGGCGTCGGCGGCCGTTCTCGTACATGGAAATGGGGGCATAAGAGCGCGGGGCAATGTGTGGATAGGTTGTATGCCGGGCAAGGATGGACGGGTTGAAACCGGGTATGTGAAGGAGGAAGGACATCATGTTTTCGTTCTGGGTCTTGAGGAAGTCGGCCACCTGAGCTGCGACGCGGATCTTGTCCTCGCCTCCAAGCTTGAGACGCTGAGCCTCGTCTGCGATCTCCATGAGGAGCCATATGCGCTGCTCCTTGGGCGAAGCGTTTGTTTCAATCATTTCGACGAGGCGGTTGATCTTCGAGGTCAGGGCGTGGACAGAGGCGGAGAGGACGGCGTCAAGCTCGCGAAGGTCAGCGAACTGGCGGGAGACATCTGCGGGGAGGGAATCGAGAGATTGTGTATATTCTGAGAGGAGCGAAAGGGCGAAAGCGGTGGACAGCGCTGCTGGGTCGCTCGTCATTGTCATGGCCATTCCCAGAAGAGTGTTATCGCTGCTCTCGGCCCGCCGAATTTGCCTCCCTGCCCACCGCGCTATGTAGCGCTGGTAGGCTTATTGTAAGCCACACACTCTTGTCATCGTTTCATTTTTACCTTAGATGTCGACTTCGAGGCTTTCTGCGTCTCTGCGTCTACAATGCGTCCATTACACACTTAATGGGATACAACAATGGCTGACAGACCCAGACCTGAGAACTGCACCACGATCACTCACCGCTGTTTCAGCAAGGATCTGAACGCACAGGTCTCGGCCGAAGACCTTGTGGGACGCACTATTCCTCCTCAAGTCCGATGGCATCAAGACACTACAATTAATGTCATCTAGAACGACGAGTTCCTAGACGTTGCCATTCGTGGTCTAGGGATTAATTGTGCACCCTCGCTAGGGCATGATTATGATAATGCAGATCTCTTGCTGACCTTCCGGGCAGCGGGCATCGCCCGCCTCATTCCCTCCTGCAACACCTTCCAAGACGTAGTTCGCTTCCCAAGTCTAACGACCAACCCCGAAGAGATCGCCGCTGAAGTAGCGTGATCAACTAGATGCATCAGACACGTCTGTCGCAACCAAGCATGCTACATTAGTCGAGCCCGCTGGTGGAGCGACGACTGCCGCACTGCCAGACTCACACGCCCTAAAAAGAGACTGTCGGATCCGTTACAGCGAGTTCGGAAAACTGCCTGTTTTCTGTACACAAGTCGTACACGCTCATGCTCCGTGCGGTATGGTACATCTCGGTGCCTCCAGGATAAGGTTATAGAACTCGCTGTAAAAATAACCAAACCTTTATGGCATGTGGCTCAACCGCGACGCAGCCTCCGACAAAGGATGATCGATATTCGATAATACGCCACCGAGGTAGGCCTGTCATCGCTGTCACCGCTTTTTCAACAGCGAGAACGCTACTATCCCTCGGGTTCCGTGGAGGACCTACGCCACCACTATTACGCAACTTCAACCTCCCTCCAGATACAGTGATCACAAATGGACCTGGAAAGCCTGCGCAGACTGGTTTGTGATCTTATTCAGCTCATGCATGTGTCCCGGGTGCCACTGGAGCCATTGGACGGCGTTGAAATCTGCTCTCATAGCTATCGTCATCAAACTGAGGAAAACTGACTGCCCTTTCTCAAGAGCTACGGGTCAGCCGTACTCCTGAAGTACCCAGCTGTGCCACGGAGATGGTCGGAAGGATCAGCGTTCTGTTCATATCGGACTAGCGCTCACCCACACCATAGTCGCCCACGCTCGCAGAGGGTGTTAAAGGTCCTTGCAATGTGACATTGTTTGCTACACGCACTTCAGCTTCTAGGTTTTTCCGAGGCCATCTGTAGTTGGTGATTATCTTCAACTCGGATTCAACGGTGAAGCCGTTGACATCGCCGTTGGCCCCCGAGTCCCCCATCTTGGCGACCCCCTCTATCCCCGATACCCGATACGACCTGAGATGTGCTTCTCGCTGGAGGACTTTATTCCTGATCATGCATGAGAAATAGTAGTGCTGAATCACCATTACATGTTTTCCCACAGACAAGGGACTACAACTCGACCGCCGTGCCATCTCAACTCCCTAACTATCAAGACTATCCGCCAATGCATCACCTGCTGGGCCCCTCCCCGACAGAAACTCACCTCCATGTTACTGCACGCACGGGGGCCATCACCGGGTCATCCTCTGGAGAATCACTTGAAGAGGGTCGAACCGCGACAATCGACCAGCCTCCCTCCGCCTCTGTTAATGCATCATCATGCGAATATATGTATGTATCATCCTGAGTCTGGTTAGTTGGGCCGTATTTACACCTTGCGCGCATCTAATTTATGATTGTGGATTCGAAAAAATACACTCGTGAAATATATACTGTAAGTGGGATTATCTACATTCGTGACATACAAGCTGGATTTTTAATACAATCGTTCCATGATATACCGGAGTCATCGAAACATGTAGTGCTCGACACTACCCTCTAATTTTCAAAGGTGCCCATGAAAATTGAGGACCAAACGAATGCTGTGCCAGTGGTCAGGCTGGTCAGTCTAAGGTCTAAGAGCCCATCATCACCTCCACATCATCACTTTTTCCCTGACGTCTTCGGGGCGCTCCCTGTCCCCACCTTGGTTGACTTTCCAACTTGCCACGATAATTTTCCAAGTGACGCGTACATCGAATGTTGGTCGCGTGGTGAGGAGTGCATCGCTGCAAAGGCATGCGGGGTAGCCGGTCCGTTGGGGAAGAACGCGGTGGTGCTGGGGGATGGGGATGCATAGACTTGGGAAGGCATAATAATATGTGGTGCGTGGATAGCGACGGGTGGAGGACCGAGAGACCGGGGAGGAGAAATGATGATGGGGTAGATAGATTAGTTGGCCGTTTCCGTGATGCAAAGAGGGTAAGGTGGATGCTAGAGGCGATGCTGCGACCGAGTGGGTGAAATGGGGTATACGCGTGTAGGTGTAAGGTGCAGTGCAGGGTTGGTTGGGGAACAAAGCACTCGACGCGGGCTTGTATTTAGAGCAAAGGGATGGCCACAGAAGCGTGCGGGTTGCTATCGCGCCTAATTGTTTGGAGTGATCAGAGTGGTGTCTCTTTGATCGTGGCCTTTGTCGCTCTGGGGGAAGGACTCCTTTTGTCGCTTGGTCCACATTTTATACTTAGCAGTAGCACAGAGTTCCCCGCGATTATTTGTGTTGTGTGAGCACAGCTCCTCGGCTCGGAAATACTAGGCTTGCCTTTTTCAACGAGATACATTGTTTCTAAAAAGGGCAACTGAGCCATATTTGGATGAAGGGCCAACCTCCATTTGTGCCACCCACATAGAGAATAAATTACACGGGATGAGTAACGTGAGAAGGAGATGTACACAAGGAGTCCAAAGTTCATTAAAACGAACGACAGAACCCGCCAGAAGACGAAAAAGGCACAAGGTGTGCGTGCAAAGCAAATAAAATTAGAGCCAAGTCAATCAGCATTCTCACAGTAACGCGTCGCCGTCCCTGCCAGCGGCAACCAACCCCTTCCACGCGGCTCGCCATGACTGCATATCGGTCCTGATCTTCTTGTCCTCGGCTACCTTTGCGATCCAATTCAAATATATGTCCTCATCCTCAGGTACGAAGAAAGACGATAATAGGGATAACACCGTCTCAAAGTTGGCCGTGGCCGCAGTGATGTGATCTACGACAGCGTTCAGCATCTGTGTTCGGTTCATCGAAATCCACCACTCATACCTCGATAGACCCATATGATGGAGATCGCAACAATGACAAAGAGATCTGGTCCTTCAAGTAGGAATACATCCCATAGTCGCAGATGGGTCTGAAACGGAACAGAATTCGCGAAAAGCGTGATATACCATTTCGTTGCGTACGAAGTCGTCGAAACCATGTGCTTCTTGAAAGCGGCATAAACCTCTGGCATCAATTCCTCGGTAAGACGCTCCTGCACGTATATTGATTCGAGCAGACCAGGGAACCCCGGGCTAAAGATATCGTGCATGTGGTAAGCGTCATGGAGGTGAACAAGTGATGCGAATGCGCGCTCAGGTGCAAAGTAGCACAGCAGCATGGCGGCGATAGGTCCCATGCCTTGACAGTACCCGCACCGATCGCAATGCAGCGAGAAGCTATGCAAGACGTGGAATAATGACCGTTGCCTGATATCACTTGTTCAGCAGGCACTCTTGCATCCAGGCAGAACCCGATAAGCTTACCCAAGGCCGTAGCGGGTACGGAATAGCACGTGACCATTGATAGTCCGAGGTACGTCAAGGTCGATCTGAATGTCATACTGCGAGTGCTTCTCCAACGCTTCACGGTATTCAATCCCAAGCGCGAGGAGCTGGTCCTTGTCGGCGCGAGCAAAATTGCTAATAAACGCTAGCCACGCTGCGCCACGCCATCTGTCAGGGATGCCCTTGAAGGCACGCCGTGAGAGCTTATGTTGCTTCTCCGGGCTAACTCCCCATATCTGAACATTTCCGCCCGAATCCCGCGAACGTGGCCCAAGCATGCGACCCCACTTCTCCACACGCTCGGCTTCACGTATGGGTGGGCGGGGCGGGGGAAGAGAAGGGAGAATGGCCGCGCTGGCACTCGCTGAGGTGACCGCGCGAGATATCCGTGACAAAGGCTTTAAAAGCGCGGGCGTTGGCAGCAGGACGAGACGATCATGAGATGGTGAGGAGAAGAACCCATATCTGAGAACGTGAAGGTGAGACATATCGTGAGGCTGCGAACAGGCAACTCACCTGTCCAGGCTCGCAAGCATCTGGACTTCCTGCGGGCTCAGGTCTCTTCGCTTCTCGTTTTCATCGCCGATTGCATTTATTGCCTGAAGTTCGCTTTCTCGGCTACCTCCGACACGGGCGCGGGTGAGTTCAACTCCTTCTTCGATCCCATCTCCCTTCACACCGAGAACGTCTAATTGTGCATACGTGCTGCGGACATGGAATGAGTCAGGGTCCTCCCCGGCTGACGGTGTGATCGACAGGTCACTCCTGTTTCTAGCAAGGAGACGGGGCGAGGTAGATGTCGCCGTGGTCTGCGAGGGCGGTCGACTCATGAGGCGAGACGATGGGCTCGTTACAGAGGCGCGCTCAGAGGGAGGGCCATGGGATGATCGTGGAATGGTAGCAGTGGGTCCATTCGAAGCTGAGATGTGTGATCGTGACGAGGAGGGACGACTATGAGGGGGGCTGGGACTGAGGAATCGGGATTGAGGTGACACTACTTCGCTACCGCTATACCTTTGAGGAGGCTTCGGGGGCGGAGTGGGTGGCGATTCACTATAGAGATCGGCGGAGATGTCTTCTGCGATGCCAATGTATGGGGAACTCATGTCAGACCCACTCCCTGTCGAAATCGCCGAAGTCCTGAGGGCTGCTCCATTGTAGCTGGAGCGCTGGCTTTTCGCAGTCGCACTGTAATATGTGCTTGATTCACGGCTGGAATGGTCAACGCTTCTGCATGCCAGCTCGGTGGCTCTTGACCCGTCTCGCAGGGGACTGTCGTTAGGCCAAGATGGGTTGTCGTCGTCGCCATACATGGAGTATATCTCCATAGTTGTTTCTGAAGAATCTCTTTGATTCTCTTCTGAGGATTGGGTGAGCCCTGGTGTAGACGGAACGGTAGAGATTGAGAGTGATGGGGAGGATGCTGGCTTTGGGTCGAGAGGGGTTGGGGGGACAACCACGAGATTTGGCGTCTCCATAAAAAGAGGGAGAAGTACGCCGTTCAAGTGAGAGGGGAATGGGTGAAATTAAAAGGAACGGACAGGCCTGAAGTCCGGCTTCCGCTGTCGATGCGATGTAAACAACGTGGATTGCTAGGTGAGCGAGCACAGGAGAAAGTTATTGACAATTGACACTGCTCGCGCCGGCAGCTTTTGCCCGACCACCGACCACCGAGCCCGACCCGACCACTGCTCGTCTTTCATTCATCTCTCTCGACCACAGATACCGTGGCTTCCAACTCATTCATTGCCAAAGGCTCTATGCTGACTCAAAATTGCACTCCTTTGGGCAATTCAATAGTACCATATGCAGTGCCAGCGCGGTGCTCGACATGACATCTTAATGTAACCATCAATCACTCTAAATGATTGGTTTCCTTTCTCGCCTTCTTGCCGGGCGGTGCACGTCCCACCGCGAAAGGATCGACCATGTGGAAATCGATCTTCACTAGACACCAACCGATACGCTTCCCGAGTCCAAACGCACTCTTCCTCCACCAATCTCCATCCAGCTCGTGTATTTGACGCTCGGCGGACCAGTTAACTTACAAAGGACCAAGCAACCTGATGCCTTTCCCGGTGAACTCGGTAATAATTCCACTCTTCTACGCGCGTTGCCAAATTGAATGATGGTTCTAGTGTTGGCTTGGCATAATGTTTACCAGTGGCCGATGTCCTCGACCTCGGCTAGATCAGATAACGGAAGCCCCAAGTCTCTATCTTCGACGCCCCATCCCAGTCCCATTCCACCGCCCGGGATGGTTGTAGGATAATGTCATAGTACGGGATATTAAAAAGGTCGGGGGTTCATGGCAAAGCCATTGTGTCCTCATATAACTCGAACAACTTATGGGTGAACGAGCCGACATCATAAGACATCACCCACCGATGACATGAACTTGGCAAAGGGGTACAAAAGCCTGTACAGAACTCCAAAATTCCGGTGCAACCAGCGCCAATGTGGTGGCAACTAAGTGGTGACCATCATGGGAGCAAGTCACGGTTACGCCTGGCATTGAATCGCGAGTCGAGAACGTCAGCCATGCAATAAGTCGAAGACATCTCAGCCGATGAAGTGTGGCCCTATTGCTTCGGTGCACTGTTGAACTAAGGAGATTATCGAATCAGATACCATTAGGGTGATAACGTAGGCGCTTACAATGTCGCGTAGCTGCGACTGTGCATCGTTAAATTGCTTCTCCAGATACTTGACCTGAATGGCGATGTCCAGTTCAATAAAATCTGAGGCAACTTAGGGAAAGTCACTTTTTTTCCCAGACTGTTGATTTCATCAGTCAAGGCCTTCTCTTGACCTCTGAGATCTTTCTCCATGCTTGATCGGGGAACCATCATGAACCTGCGAGTTTCTCTGGACGTAAGAACACGAAGGCATAGAAGAGATCCTTGTACCACATTTTACCAACGCCTCGATATACGTTAACACTGTCTTCAGTCTGGCTGATTTCACTCATTGTAAGTTGAAGAATGCGACGCTCTCGCTCTTTGTTTGCAACTTGTTGTCGAGTTACAGCGAGGGTACGTTGGGACTGAACAGCTGTTTGCTGGATTTGAACTAGAATCTATGACATGTTACAATAACAACGTGCGCCGAAGGGAGATAGGGACTTGAATCGCGAACCTTTCTCAGAGTGTCATCGGAGAGGGAAGCCATGGTTGGTTGGCGAGGCTCGCACGTGAGAACTTATTCCCAAAGACGCGCTGTTCTGATTGGCACTTTTCGCTCACCTCGCAGACCATCGAAAGTTTCGAATCCAGCCTTTCCAAAAGTGTCTGTCTTTCCCGTACCATGGCCTCCTTCGAGGATTACGATGAGTTCGGAAACTACATCGGTGCGGATATCGACTCGGAAGAAGAAGCTGATGTCTTGCATGACGACCCTGCGCACGCGCCGCCGCCGCCGCCGCCCTTGGAGGGGTATGGTGATGAGCCCATGAATACTGGCACAGGGACGGCCCTTATGGACATTGACGGTTGGTTATGTTCTTGACAAAAAACGCTCAATTTCAAAGTCCCGTAGAACCCACACACAACGCTGTCATATTGCACGAAGACAAACAATATTATCCTTCAGCTTCAGAGGTGTATGGTGAAGGCGTTGAGACTCTGGTGCAGGAAGAAGATGCGCAGCCTCTCACGGAGCCCATCATCGCGCCCGTCAAGGTAAGAAAATGGACAGTAGAGGAAAAGGGCATGCCAGAAACGCGCTTTGATAAAGGGTATGTGTTTCGTTATATTATACGCTTTTCACCTCACAAAAGAGCGTTAGCTTTCTTGTGAACATGATGTCGTTCCCCGAAATGATTCGTAACGTAGCTGTGGTGGGCCATTTGCACCATGGCAAAACGGCCTTGCTCGACATGCTCGTGTTTGAAACCCACAAACTTGATTGGAACGCCGATAAACCGGTACGCATCTATCTCACATGGCTGTCTCCTTTCTGATTATAACACGACCGCTCTAGACTCGCTACACTGACATTCACATCCTTTCACGGGAAAGGGAAATTTCTATCAAATCATCTCCCATTTCGCTCGTACTCCAGACGACGGGGGGAAAATCTCATTTGGTTCATTTGGTCGATACCCCTGGTCACGTCAACTTCGTGGATGAAGTAGCGTCGTCGATGCGGCTAGTCGATGGAATCATCCTTGTGGTTGATGTGGTCGAAGGGGTTCGTGTCTTCTAGATGTACTGGTGCTCCTTATATTGACTTCTGTAGGTGATGGTCAATACAGAAAATATTATCCGATATGCACTGCAAGAGGCCATCCCCATCACCCTCGTAGTTAACAAGATAGATCGGCTTATACTTGAACTTCGCCTTCCACCAGCAGACGCATTCTACAAAATCAAACATACTATAGAGGAGATCAATACCTATATTAGGTCGGTCTTTTACTCTCACTGCCATGCACTAGTAGCTAAGCCCATAATCACAGTGGCATCGACCCGAGTCCAGATCTCCGTTTGAGCCCAGAGAGAGGAAATGTGTGCTTCGCGAGTACAGACATGGGCTGGTGTTTTACCCTTCGGTCATTCGCTCAAATGTATGCTGAGACGTATGGTGCGTTCCGCTGTGTTTTATCCCCTCTGTGTTGGTGCGATTCTGAACTTGGATCAGGGAATCTTGACGTCGTCGGTTTCGCGGATCGCCTCTGGGGCGACATTTATTTCAACAATGACACGCGAAAGTTCATGCGCAAAGCGGCGGATGCAGAGTCTCCCAGAACTTTTGTTCAATTTGTGTTGGATCCATTATACAAGCTCTACAGCCAAGTTCTAAGCGAGGAGACTGATAATCTTAGGGATACCTTATCAGAGCTCAACATTCACCTTAAGCCCGTTATGTACAAGATGGATGTCCGACCATTGCTCAAGGCTGTACTGGACCAATTTTTTGGACCAGCCACAGGTTTAGTCGATATGATTGTCGAATGGATACCTGACCCGGTAAGGGGTGCCACAACTAAAGTAAGCTTTGCGTTGTGATCAGCCATTCTTCGAATCTTCATGAGGTCCCACCTTAGGTCGAGCGAACGTACACCGGGCCAATGAATTCCGACGTTGCTGTTTCCATGAGAGAATGCAGGTCTGATGGTCCGGTGTCTGTTCATGTTACGAAACTATATCATGCCACCGACGCGCAGTCCTTCCGTGCTTTTGGGCGTGTCATTAGTGGCACTCTCAAAAAGGGTGCGCAGGTTAAGGTACTTGGTGAGGGGTATTCCCCAGAGGATGAAGAAGACATGATGAGGGCGACCGTCGATGATCTATGGGTCTCCGGGTCTCGGTCGGTTTCAGTCTCGGTCCATACTTACTGAATAATGCCCTTACATCTGCCCATATCTAGGTATTTCATTCCCATGGAAGAAGCTCCCGCAGGCAATCTCGTCCTGATTGGAGGTGTTGATGCATCCATAACGAAGACAGCCACACTTGTGTCAACCGACATCGAAGACGATCTGTATATTTTCCGACCCATTAAGCATATGACGCAATCTGTGCTAAAGGTCGCCATCGAACCGATCGCCCCGTCCGAGTTACCAAAGATGCTCTCTGGGCTTCGCAGTATCAATAGATCATATCCGCTCCTCTCTACCAAGGTGGAGGAGAGCGGAGAACATGTGATCATTGGCACGGGCGAACTTTACCTGGACTGCGTGCTGCACGATCTGCGCAAACTATTCGCCGAGATTGAGATAAAGGTTTCGGACCCAGTTACGAAGTTCTGCGAAACGGCGTTGGAGACCAGTGCGCTCAAGTGCTACGCCGACACTCCAAACAAAAAGTGGGACTTATCTTTTACCTTTTACACTGCTTATTGACAATCATTGCGCAGGAATCGACTTACCGTGATAGCGGAACCATTGGAACGTGGGATTGCTGAAGATATCGAGACGGGGCGGGTCAACATGAGGATGACTGCAAAGGAGCGTGGTAAATTTTTTGAAGAAAAATACAAGTGGGATCTCCTCGCGTCCCGGTCCATTTGGGCGTTTGGTCCTGATGAGCACGGGCCCAATGCGTTGCTTGATGATACTCTGCCCTCTCAAGTGAACCCCCAGCATTTTGATGACCGTTCAAGTTCTCATCATCCTGTCAGGTTGACAAAAAGCTCCTTGGAACTGTCAAGGAGCATTTTAAGCAAGGCTTCCAGTGGGGTGCAAGAGAGGGTCCCCTCTGCGACGAGCGTTGGTTACGAGAAATTTCCCCGTGGTTGAACTCATTCAATTTTATTACACAGCTATGCGTAATGTCAAGTTCCGTATACTTGATGCAAGCCTCGCGCAAGAACCAATATTTCGTGGTGGTGGACAGATTGTCCCAACTGCCCGTCGTGTCTGTTACTCATCGTTCCTCATGGTGAGCTGACTAGTCAGCCGAGTTTCATTACACAATCTGATTTTTTGGTCCTAGGCTACACCAAGGCTCATGGAGCCCATCTACTATGTAGAGGTGCAGGCACCCTCGGATTGCATATCCGCGGTTTACACCGTGCTTGCTCGGAGGCGAGGACATGTTACGCAAGATCTGCCAAAAGCCGGATCGCCGCTGTACACGGTGAAGGCACTCATTCCAGTCATTGACGCAAATGGGTTTGAGACGGACCTACGCACTGCGACACAAGGACAAGCTTTCTGCTCCCAGGTGTTCGACCACTGGTCAATAGTGCCCGGTAAGCTGTGTGAAAAAAAACTGGGATTGGATCTGTCCGGCTTATGACGCATGAAGGTGACCCGACGGACACAAGCATTAAGCTTCGACCACTAGAGCCAGCTTCTGGACAGGCGCTAGCGCGAGATCTGGTGTTAAAAACACGACGGAGAAAAGGACTTGGAGACCAGATTGCTGTGTCTAAATACCTGGATGACGAGTTCGTGGTAAGTGGATTAATTCTTGATGGCGGCAGCGAGTTGATGAGATTTGGGTCGATAGCTCGCCCTGTCCGCGTCAGGCCATGCAGACTTACTCGGGTAGCGTCGGCGTGGGAAAGGAAATGTGGTTGTTTTTTTGCATACGTGGCACAACCGTAAAATTAATAAATAAATAAACCGCTTTATATTTAATTGCTCTTCTTTGCCCCCCCAGTCTCACAACTTTAAACACCTCTCTTTCCCCCTCTTTCTTCCTCCCCTCCTTCCCGACTCGTCTTGGTCCTTCGTATCTCAACCATGCGAAGCGTTGCGCTTCCCGTTCTCTTCGCCGCTACTTTAGCGTACACAGCCTCCGCAAATGACAAGCCAGTCTTCAAAGTGGGTGTCGCAGCCCTCATACTTGCTTTCCTCTGTTTCCTGACATTCTATGTATAGCGTACGGAAATCAAAGCACCTTTTATAGAGCAGTTCACCGAAGGCTGGGAAGACCGGTGGACTCCCTCTGAGGCCACCAAAAAGACTCCCGTTGGTGGTGAAACCTTCTCGTATGTCGGTAAATGGTCAGTCGAAGAAGCCTCCAACCCTGTCATCGAGGGCGATTTGGGTCTCGTCGCAAAGAGTATCGCGTCTCATCACGCTATTTCTGCTCCATTCGACAAGTCCATTGACATTTCGAGTCAACCGCTTGTCGTTCAGTATGAGGTTAAGTATCAGAAGGGTGGCAACTGCGGTGGTGGTTATCTCAAGCTCCTCGAGGATGGCTTCCAGACAAGTGGAAAGGAGTTCTCTGACAAGACTCCCTGGGTTATCATGTTTGGTCCTGACCTCACCTGCCCGGGCACAAAAGTTGGTTCCTTCTGTTGCCCATATGGCCTGCCTGACTTCTGCTTATGTCACTTTACCTAGGTTCATTTCATCTTCCGTCATAAAAGTCCAAAGACGGGCGAGTACGAAGAGAAACACTTGACTGTGCCTCCTAAACCCTCTATTGATAAGACGACTAATCTTTACACACTCTTTGTACAGTCAGTTTTATCATCACATGACCACATCCCCGTATTAATGTCCCCCCTTCCAGTCCTAATAATACCTATGACGTCCTAGTCAACGGTGAAAGCCTCAATCGTGGTGACCTTCTCGAGAATTTCACCCCTCCAGTCAACCCGCCTGCAGAGATCAACGATCCTGAGGACAAGAAGCCCGAGGATTGGGTGGATATCAAACGGATTTCGGATCCTGATGCCAAGAAGCCTGATGACTGGGATGAGGATGAGCCTTATGAGATTCTCGACGAGGATGCCCAGAAGCCTGAAGGTTGGCTCGACAATGAGCCCTTGGCTATCCCTGATCCTGGTATGCGCTTCCCACCATGTGGATTATGTCTCCTGCTCATGCACTGGGTGCAGATGCCGAGAAACCCGAAGAGTGGGACGACGAGGAAGATGGCGACTGGATTGCTCCTACTGTTCCAAACCCCAAGTGTGACGAGGCTCCTGGTTGCGGCGAGTGGAAGCGGTAAATGAATTCACATTGTCACTACTATCATTCCACTCAATGCTCCTATTTTGCAGTCCCTACAAACCCAACCCGCTTTTTAAGGGCAAATGGTTCCCCCCTTTGGTCGATAACCCAGCCTACAAGGGCGAGTGGGCCCCTCGTAAGATTGCCAACCCAGATTACTTCGAGGACCTTGCCCCAGTAACAAGCCTCAATAAGATTGTACGTCAGGTACTCTTGGAGTTGGTTTTTGCTCACTCAGGTAATAGGGTGGTGTTGGTATTGAGCTTTGGACCATGACCGAGGATATCCTCTTTAATAATATCTATATCGGTCATTCTATCGATGATGCCAAGGTCTTGGCTGCGGAAACTTTCGACATTAAGCACCCGCTCGAGAAGGCTGTAGACAAGGCTGCCTTCCCTAGTGAGGACGAGGATGAATTAGACGAACTTACCTTCGCCGAGAACCCCGTCGAGTTCCTTCGAAACAAGGCTTTCAAATTCATCGCGCTCGCGCTTATTGATCCGATCGCTGCATTCAAGACCCACCCCGAAACGGGTGTTGCCCTTGCTGGTGCTCTCCTCACTTTCTTCGGTATGCTCGGAGCGCTCTTTGGCCTTGTTGGAAGCCAGCAGAAGACTGTTACCAAGGTTATTTTTTTTCCCCAGTGGTTGTCCTCGTCGAATGATAACATACCATGTTATTTAGCCCTCAAAGAAAAGCGATGCACCCACACCCGACGACAAAAACGTTAAGGAGAAGGCTCCTGTTGCACCCGCCGGTGAAAAGAAAGCTGAAGATTCTCCATTGAAGAAGCGGAAGTAAACCTGGCAGTAGTACCACTCTTAGGCTTTGGACGCTTGACACCCATGAGTGCCACCGCACAAACTGAGGGCTCAGGGAATTTGCGTTGGTTGTTAATGGGACGTGATGGATAGGCTGTTGGCTGGTAGATAGCTGATCGCTGAGATATTGTATGGCTGATTGTGTCGTTCTTTCTCGTTCTAATGCACTCCTGAAACATCTGTCGTACTCCCTTCATTGTTAATGGATCACCTCGTCGTCAGTCAACCCTCAGGCCTCAGGCCTCAGATCTCAGACCTGTTGTGGTCTCGACAATGGGTACCACGGTTTTGGACGGGTACAAATAGTAAATGTGGTAGGTTAATGAACATGGCCTATGCTTAATACAGCATACATCAAGTAGTAGTAGCCCCACAACCCTAAGCTGACCGCTGCTGAAATATCTCAAAGTAGGCTGCATATTCGTCCGCTGTCATCATGTCATGGTGCTCTTCTCCAACCTGGGAGAATGGCATTGGTTTGCCATCCACTGAAATGAACGTTTCTTGAGCATGACATAGAAAAGCGGCTGAAAAAAAAGGGAAAGAACGGACCATAGACGATGGGGTCTTCCTCTGCTACGGCTTCTGCAGCCGAGCTTTCTACGCCATTCATGGGAAGCTCCCCATTCTCTTGTCCCTGTGCCCATCCGTCCCCGACCTTTGCCTGCTTCCGTTCCGCCTCGCCTTCATCTTCCACCGATCTCGACCGCTTGTTGTGCTCGTTCAGAGAGTCGAGATACTCGATATTCGGCTTCCTGTCCTCCTCGAAATCACCCAGAACTGAAAACTCACCCGACGGTGTGTGCTGCGACGACGGCGCGGCCGAAGCTGCCAAAGACGCATAGTACTGGTCGTAATCTTAGAAAAGGGGAGGGGGCGGTGAAAGAGAGAAGAAAGAGAGAGTGTGTGTGTGTAAGTGAGAGACGGTTCGCTTGGATATCAGTAAAAGGCTGAGGAGATGCGCTCACAG